>PVIC010004178.1:0-64206 GCA_004025085.1 Thryonomys swinderianus
ACATCCGTTGATAATGAAGGAGAAGCAAGTGTCTATAGCCAGGAGACAAGCTGCTCTTGGAAACCACTGAGAGTCTCTGGCTTAGAAAGATTATGTTTGCTCTGTGTAAATCCAAAGGGCAAAGAAGGGGCCAATAAGAGATAGGAGGTGGGAATGTTTGGCCTCACATGAGAAAGAACTTCCTATCAAAATGTCATATTCCACCTGGCTCACTATGAGATGGGTATAATCCACAAAGGTCCATCTGTAAAGGCTTGGTACTTGGTGTGTTAGGAATGGCAGTGCTTTAGACCTTAGTGGGGGGTCCTTGTGCCTTTTGGATGGAGGGGTACCTTCAAAGAAGGACTATGAGTCCTAGAGGCACCCCCTAGCACTAACTCCTTCCCTCTGCCCCCCCCTTACCCTTCCCCCTTACTCTTGTCCCCACCCACTTCCTTCCCCCTCTCTCCGGAATGAGATGTAAGCCCTCTATGATGTGCCTCCTCTACCAAAGGCCCAAATCCATGGTACTGCTCAATCTTGGGAAGCTTGAGCCTCCAGAACAGTGTGCCCACATAAAGCTCCCTGGACCTCACAGTGATCTGGGATTTCCATCGTGGCGATCAGAACTAAGACAGGAGTTCACAGACACAGCATCACTAGAGGACACTAGAAGACATCTCCTGGATTCTGTTTCACACAGGCAAACACACTGAAGACGCTGTGACATGAAGAAGTGTACACCAGCGTTCACATTCCTCCTCCTCATAACCCCCCCCAATTCCCCCTCAAAATACACCCCAGCCCCTTTGGTTAGAGTGTAGATAACTCCACCCCTATTCTCTCACACTGTGTGGAAAGTTGTATCTGCTGAAATGGCCCAAATGGAGGCCTGGACCTACTAAATCTCCTCTTGCTACTGTGAGTAAGCCACCCAGAAAAGAGCTGGGAGAGGGACCGGCCTGAGAGCTGGGGCCAGGCCCTGGACCGTGCACACCTGGTATCTCCGCTGTCTCTTACACAAACCCCCACACACCACTTTCTGCTTTACCTAGGGTTGAGTTTCCATTGCTTGCAACCAGACATCTCTGAACTAATGTCAAAGGAGTTAATAAGGGAGCTTGACTACCTAAATAGGCCAATGTCTTAGTTGATCACAAGTTTCAGTCTTTAAAACAAGAAATATTCAGAGCATTCCCCCAGTAATAGCCTTTGTTTTCTCCTCTTCTTCTTCTTGACTATTTTCCTGCTTATGTTGTAGACGTCTTGCTCATTTCTGCTCGGGTTGACCTCTAGCCCTCTACAAGATCTCCCTGAGCTTCTCTGACTCCCCCAAGGAAACAAGAAATGGGACACTTCTGGTAGCCTTCAGCAGTCCTGTCGGTGAAAAGCAGACTCTTCCTTGTGGCGTGGCACCCCAGTGCTCATCACAGATGCCTCGGCCAGCAGCGCAACTGGAAATTTCCCCTCTCTGAGTGAACAGGCTGCTCAAAAAATAAACAGGACTCCAGAAATAGTCTGTCAAGCTGTCCAGGTTAACTATTAGGAAACCACACACTTGCCCAGGAAAACAGTTTTCTCAATGAGCCTAAGGCCCGCTCACCAACACATCCTGCTCCTCCTCTTTGTGCCAAAGCTCCGTGATCTGAATCATCAAGCACTTTTTAAATCCTAATTTAGGTTTTCCTAGCAAAATTTTTTAAATGGCTCAATCTACAAAATTTAATACAACCTGGCATGGATCCCAATATGGACAGAAATCTCCCTGGCAAACGTAATTGTTCCTAATCTTCTACAGAGCAAAATAAAGCAAGCACAGGAGGCAAATATGTACGTCATATATTCATAGCGATCATTATCTAATTTTATCTAATTATATTAATCACAACATAGCCCTCCACAAACAAGTTCCCCAAAAGAATAAATCTTGTGTAATTTGCCCCTGGTCGTGAGAGCCATGTAAATAGCCCCCAGCGAGTCCTTGCAGCAGCTTAGGCACAGCTTAGGGACAGCACCATAGGGGCCGAACTGCAGGGCACTCGCAATAGAAATGGAACAGCCGATCCGCGACTCACGGGCCCCTGCACACAAAGCCCCGCACTTGGGGACAGGAAGGGAGAATAATGCTACATCCACTGGTAGCTGCAGGGGGACTTTTCGGGAGGCAAAACGGCAATTACTCCATCTGGAATTTGGCCAGGACACTGGGGGCTAAATACGCGGACTCTTAAGAAAAGCCCCGGGATTGTTAATGCCCTCAAGTTGTCAGGACCCCAGTTTTGTGTCTTCTATGAAAAGAAAAGCTGATTAGATCATTTAAGCCCATCCCTCCGTGGCCCCTCTAGCTCCTGATTATCAAGATATGCTTTAATCACTGTCGGATTGCCTTGGTTAAAATTAATGACAGATTAATGTAAGTCTCTGCAAGATATCAAAGCACTGAAATATATACCTCAATAATATATCACATATATATTTTTTCATTTGTTCCCCAGGGGATTAATTTAGAGCCCCAGCAATTCCTACTTGGACTAAATCAAGCTGTTTTAAAGAGTACATAATATCCCAATTATCCTGTTGCCCTTATCTTTATGAGTCTCCAAAGGGTGGATAACCTAAGTGGAGTGATTAGATTTAATACCATGTCTCTGAAACCAAAGTCCTGGTCTAACAGACACTCAAAAAAGAAAAAAAAGTACCTTGAACAGTAAATCTTCTATGTAATTTACTAAAACAGTCACCCATAACAAGACTTCAAACACAACTATTCATCTCCTTTGCCACACAGAAATCTAGATTGTATTCAGATTTCCTAAAGGAATAAGAAAACTGAGAATCCCCAATTAGGTGGACATAAAAATCATTGATATTTTAAACTGGCATATATGTCTAAAGAGGAAAACACTTCTCACTGGGCATCATCAAGAAATACTTTTTTTTTAATGGAGTTAGGGAAAGGTCAGTGAAAAATATTAGAAACATTTATAATCACTCTACCTATAATGAAATAAATGAAATTCTTTCCCTTTTTTTTTTTCACTCCTGCTGAAATCTTAATTTACAAAGACACTCCTTTTGGGGAGGGAGATTTAGCTCAGTGGTTCTGGCACCTGCCTAGTAAGCACAAGGTCCTTGGTTCGATCCCTGGTAACCACATAACAACAATACTGGGCATGGTGACTCATGTCCACCACCAATCAGTACCACATACCACAATGCTGGGCTTGGTGGCTCATGCCTGTAATCCCAGCACTCAGGAAGCAGAGGCAGGAGGACTGCTGAGTTCGAGGCTTGCCTGGGCTACATAGTGAGCTCAGGGCCAGCCTGAACTACAAAGTGAGACCCTGTCTCAAAAAGAAAAAGAAAAAAAAAAAGACACTCCTTTTGTCTCAAGTTATTGATTTCTCCTTTCCAAGTCTCACAAAAAGATTTTAAAATGTTTTTCTATGAACCTAGAGCAGCTTTGCTAAGTCTCGGGCTATTCATCTGTGAGGTGGGACCATGGGGAAGGATCTATGCTTCTAAGCGCAGGCTGCACATTAAAATCACCCAGGGACTGGGCCAGAGATATAGCTTGGTGTTTCCAGTACCTGCCTTGCAAGCGCAAGGTCCTGAGTTCGATCCTGGTAACCACATACAATGCTGGGTATAGTGACTCACACCCACCAGCAATAAATACCACATACCACAGTGCCAGGCATGGTGGCTCACATCTGTAATCCCAGCACTCGGGAGGCAGAGACAGGAGGATTGCTGAATTCGAGGCTTGCCTGGGCTACATAGTGAGCTCAGGGCCAGCCTGAACTACAAAGCAAGACCCTGTCGCAAAAAAAAAAAAAAAAAAATCACACAGGACTCTTCAAACAGGAACCCTTACTCGGCCCTCGAGATTCTGACCCAACTGTCCTGGGGTGAGACGCCAGCATCCACAAGTCTTTGAAGTTATGCAGGTGACTCTGCTGTCTGAGCTGGGTGTCTCCAGGGATCTTCTGGTCCCGCAGCTCCATGTCCCTCTGCTTACTAAACAATGTGTCACAAACACACCCAGCACCCTGGACCTAGACATGGTGGTTTACCAGGACTGCCCTGACAGACCGCCACAAAGACAGTCTTAAGACAATAGACATTTATCCTCTCATGTTTCAGGAGGTCAGAAATCCAAGATCAACATATCAAAGGGACTATGCTTCTCAGGAAACTCCGGAGAGCCAGTCTCCTGCCTCCTTCAGCATGGGGTGGGGGGGCTGGTGGCCCCTCCATTCCTTCACTGGCAATGAGTGGCTACGACCTCCTCCCTGTCCTTCCCTCCATGTCTCTGTGTCTTTTCCTTTTCTGTCCCTGCAGGCACTGAAACTAGAGTTAGGACCCCCTGCAATCCAGCATGCATTTCCCTTGAGACCTCCATCTCCATCTGCAAAGACTCTCCCAGAGGTTCCACCGTTATGGGATACCACAATCCTTTGGAACAGGTGAAAGGTGAAGACACCTGCCGTGCAAAGGGACCAGGGGCAGAGGCCACTCCCACAGGTGGCTCGGGAGCTCACCTGTCAGTCCTCCCTACTCCAGTCACAGACTCAGGGAGTGGAGAGAGGCACTGCGACAAGGAGGCACGCGCTGTGTGGCCTCCAAAAGAGGGACCATGGAGCTCACAGAGGCCTGCCGGGACCCCTCAGGAAGCTAAGGTTCTCCAGCCGGGGAGAAAAGCCTTCCTTCACTGCATCCGGGAACCTTACTGTCCTCTTTCTCCTACTGCCTGCCAACTCCAAGGAAAACTCTTCATATCCATGGATCTCTAGGCGCCCCCTTAACACACAAAGCACAGAAGGGAAGAGGTGGTGATGGATGGAATGCCTAGTACAGCTTCAGCTGCTATGTTTGTTTTGTTTTTGTTTTTGTTTTTTTGAGACAGAGTCTCACTTTGTAGTTCAGGCTAGCTCTGAGCTCACTATGTAGCCCAGGCAAGGCTCGAACTCAGCAATTCTCCTGCCTCTGCCTCCCAAGTGCTGGGATTACAGGCGTGAGCCACCACGCCCGGCACTGTGGTATGTGGTGCTGATTGCTGGTTGACTGCTGGTGGGCCTGAGTCTCCACGCCCAGCATCATATGTGGTTACTGGGGATTGAACTCAGGACCTTGCGCTTGCGAGGCAGGCACCGGAACCACTGAGCTAACCCTCCAACCCCCAGCTGCTATGTTTTTATGTCAAGCTGTGTTATTTCCCTCTTTCTGTTCGAAGTCTTCACCCTTTCAAGCTTCCTTCCCATCCTGGCCTGAGAAACAACCCCAACTACAACCTTTGGCTCTCACAGTCACCCTTTCCATGAGGGCTGCTTGGGTTCACTGCCTTGCTTACCCCTTACACCACTAACTGTTCAGAAAATCACCTGTTGGCTTCTGTGTGCCCCCAGAAGTTCCCTCAGTCCTCTTCCCTGAGGATTTCACAACCAAGAGATGGTTATAATGTCTTTACTAATCTGCTTCTCTATTCTTCATTTAACTTTTTTTTTTTTTTTTTTTGAGACAGGGTCTTGCTTTGTAGTTCAGGCTGGTCCTGCACTCACTATGTAGCCCAGGCAAGCCTCGAACTCAGTAATCCTCCTATCTCTGCCTCCCGAGTGCTGGGATTATAGGCGTGAGCCAACACTCCGAACTGTGGTATGTAGTATTGATTGCTGGTGGGCATGAGTCACCATGCCCAGCATTGTATATGGTTACTGGAGATTGAACTCAGGACCTTGCACTTGCAAGGCAGGCACCAGAAACAGTGAGCTAAATCTCTGGCCCTCATTTAACTTCTTTTATAACCATTAAAAAGCACAAATGAGAATAAGGCAGAAGAAAATAGGAAAAGAGAAATGTTTCTCTATTATGAAATGAGAATGGCAAACTAGTTGCTGCCTGTATTTTTGCTACAAATCTATAAAGGGAACACAGTATCAAATACTACCATCCCAGCTGGGGATTTAGCTCAAGTGGTACTGCGCCAACCTGGGACGCACAAGGGCCAGAATTTGATCCCCAGTACTGAAAAAAAAAAAAAATACTACCATCCCTCAGCCCAGGGCCAGCCTCCCCCCACCAAGGGTGCCAGAATCCTGGGATGCTCAAGCAGCCCAGATAAAACTATTATTTGCTAACAAGCATACACGCCCTCCTGTACACTTCAATCCCTCTGGATTACTTACTCTTGATAATACAATGTCAAAGCTGTGTAACTGCTAGACTGCAGGGTTCGTGGAACAGTAACAACCTGTAGCAGCCTGGACAGGGGCGATCTTTCTTCCTAAATATTCGGTTGGTTGTATGTAGAGACTGAGAACCCACAGCCAGAGAGGGCCAATTGTAGGCACAGAAATGCTAAAGTGAAAGTCCCTCAGTACTCACTGGTCTCCTCATTTCTTTAAAACTGACTGGGATGAGTCACTGGCTGATAGGAGGAGGAAATACAAATGGACACGTCTGTACCTTGACATGAGACCTAAAAAGAGCCCATCCCGGCACAGTGACTCAGTGCTCACATGACCAGGGAGGGGAAGGGGCCAGGGCCACGTCACCCTGCTGCGCCATCCTTCCAGAAGCAGGATGCAACTGTCTGAGAGGAAGCCTGCTGTCCTGGCCTGGGTCACAGACTGCTGTTCAGAGACTCTTTGGAGCCTCACACCCCTGGGTCATCAGTCCAGCCATTCAGACCACACCTCTGCACCCCACAGCACCACACACCAAAATCATCAGCCCCCTCAAATGCAGCTGCCCTCTGAAAATATCTGTGCACTGAGTATCTGAAGAGGGACTGAGATCCAAAATGCAAAGAACTCCTGTGATTCAGCAACTAAATAACAAGCCACTTTAAAAATGGGCAAAGGACCTCTACAGGCATGTCTCCAAGAAGAAAAATAAATGGACACTGAACACAAGGACAGAAGCTCAACGTCACTATGAGGGAAATCCAAACAGAAACTGTGAGTCGTCACTTTGTAGCCATCATACTGAAAAGCACCAAGTGTGGGCAAGTGTGGGCAAAGATGTGGAGAAAGTGGTGCTCTGTGCACAACCAAGTGGCCCCCGGCAAATCCTCCTAAACACTGAAGGCAGGAACTCAAGTAGATATTTGCATTCTCCTGCACATAACAATAACAACATCTCACACAACAGCTAAGACGTCAGAGCAGCCTGTGACCTTGGAAAAATATACAGCTGGTACTCATGAATGTTACCCTGCAGAAGGAAGGAAATCTGACTCATTCCACATCACACTGGCACGGTGAGACTCTTTTTTTTTTTTTTTTTTTTTTTTGAGACAGGGTCTCACTTTGTAGTCCAGACTGGCCCTGAGCTCACTATGTAGCCCAGGCAAGCCTCAAACTCAGCAGTCCTCCTGCCTCTGCCTCCTGAGTGCTGGGATAACAGGCATGAGCCACCACGCCCTGCGCTGTGTTATGTGGTACTAAGTGCTGGTGGGCGTGAGTCACCTCACCGGGTAATGTTATATGTGGTTATATGGGGGCCCAACCAAGGACCCTGTACTTGCTAGGTAGGAGCCAGAAAGAACCACAGAGCTAAATCTCCAGCCCAGCACAGCGAGATTCTTGAAAACCATCAGGCTCAGTGAGATAAACCAGTTACAAAAGGAGGAATGCCATGTGACTCCATGTGTCTGGGACACCCAGAGGCGTCAAACTCAGGGAGACAGAGAGTGAAACTGTGGCTGCCAGGGGCAAAAAAAACAGGGACTGGTTAGCTCCTGTTTCATCTTAAGTAAATTTTACTGTATACATTTGAGGCTCAGGGTAAACTGGTGTTTAATGACTATACAGTTTCCGCTGGGAAAGATCAACTTTTCGGAAAATGGACAGTGGTAAGGAGTGCACCACAGTGTGGCTGTATTTAATGCAACAGACTGAACAAAAAGGGTTAAAATCATAACTTTTGATGGGCCGGAGATTTAGCTCAGAGTTTCCGGCGCCTGCCTCGCAAGCGCAAGGTCCTGAGTTGGATCCCGATAACCACATACAACAATGCTGGGCGTGGTGACTCACATCAACCAGCAATCAGCACCACATAACACAGTGCCGGGCATGGTGGCTCACGCCTGTAATCCCAGCACTCGGGAGGCAGAGACAGGAGGATTGCTGAGTTCAAGGCTTGCTTGGGCTACACAGTGAGCTCAGGGCCAGCCTGAACTACAAAGCAAGACCCTGTCTCAAAAAAATCATAACTTTTGAGCTATTTGTATTTTACCAAGAAAACATGACATATCTATAAAAGTAGCCATCCCAGTCCAAAAATGATGGCCATGATCATACTAAACTCAAACTTAAGACTAGTTGTTGGTATCTCTCTTATTTCTGAACTATGCTAGAAAAAAATAATCACACTTGACTCACCTTTCCTTAAAAAGTACAAAGGAAAAAGGAAAGAAATACAAGCTGTTTTTGCTCATTGACTTCTGGAGCAACTACATAGTAAGGTAAGCTTTAAATTACTTCTGTTATTAAAAAAAATAACAGCTCATATACATGGAATAATGCCCTATCTTTCCCTCCATGACTGTCTAGTTTCACAAGGCACACTATCACTTGGTCTCCATGCTCATGTCCACCTGACCCAGAAATTCCCAGCCCTGGTCCCTCCTGCCACACAGCTGTACAGCACAAAGAAATCTCCTTCCTCTGGAGTTAAGACTACCCAGGCAACTGTTAGGTACAAAGCATTCAACAGCCCAACTGTGGGCTTCCCTCACCATCAGTGACCACCAGGAAGTGGCTCAGCTCTTCACAGAGCCCACTGCCAGCTGCCAACACATCTGGTCAGACAGATCTGGCAGAGCGAGGCCAGGAGGACACCAGTCACAGGCTCAGCGGCCCTGGTTCTCACATCAGTCCCCTCCGCACGGCCAGATTTCATGTAGAAAGAAGAACGCTTGCTGTGAGAAAGAGATCACACTGCTCACGACAACAGAGTAGCAATGACGCCACAATCCCTGCTGGATGGTCATCTCACGTTTTCATCCAGAATTAGATTGACAGCAGAAAGTACAAAGTATACTCTTTTCTTAGTGACAGAAGGCTGGGCAAGGTTGACATCAATGTGTGTGAACTCCCAAATTTTAATGTTTTGTATTATTTACAAAGTAGTTAATAGTAACTAAACTACCTTTCTTAAAACAATACATTATGCACATTACTACAATGAAATTTTTATAAGAAAAATAAATACTACAAAGAAAGAATGAAAAAGATCACAGATTATAATGGTATGAATGGTTTTCTTCTCTACCTAGAGTCTATAGTATTTATCATCTATACTATGTAGCAGAATCTATAGTATTCATCATCCTGGCACTCCACCTCCAATTAATACACCCTAAAAATTTCTCCAATGCCAACACACACAACACTTATCCTTCCGCTTTTGTGGATGGCCTGGACATAACATGCAGACCTGTCTACTCCCCTGACACAGTTCATTAGGGAAGACTTCCAAGGTTCTGACTGCTCAATAAAAAAGAATACAAACTCTACAATATTCCAGAAGAAGATCTATGTCCCAGTTCATTCTCTCTATACTCATCCAAGGAAAATATACTTAATCTTATTTTTAGAGAGAGAGAAGGAGACTGAGATCAACACTTGGACAAAGCCCTGAAGGAGTTGCAGTCTTCCTGTGTCAGTTTCTTATAGCCTGCCGCCACTTGGTGGCACTGTTGATTCCAATTTGCTCTCTGATCCAGGGTGTGGGTACATCAATGGATCCCAGTTTAATAAGCACATGTGACTCTTATCCCATGAGGAACTTCATTAAGCCCTGACAGCCTTTATAGAAACATCAGAATATCTATATTCCTGCTATTTCTAGATCTAAAAGGTGAGTTGGATAGTAAATGCTCCCTTTTAGAATGTTCCCTTGTTTTCTCTCCAAATCCAGATATCCAACCTTTCTTTCAAGGTGTCTCCAAACCTGGTTCTGTGAAACTGTTCCTATTAATTGTTGACACAGCCATCTTAAGCTGTGGCAATGGGGGAAGATTTCTTGGATGTCAGCTTGGTGGGGGGAACAACTGGGCAGGGACTGAGAAAGGAAGTACGATGAAAAGGAAGTAGTACCCCCATCTTGAGACGTTTTAAAATACAATATAAAAAGCAGGCAAACCTATGCTTTGGTGGGCTTTCATTTCTTTATTTGCTAGTGTTTTCATCTAAAGCTCTTCACAACTGTGGGAGGATCTGATTTTAAAGTTAAGAAAATGAAGGTTTGCAGGCATGCTTAGACAAAAACAGCACACAGAATTCCTGTATGCAAGACCGGAGCCTCAGCCTAAGTAAATTGCCACCACCAAACCACCCTGAGTGAGCCAGTGCCATCAGGGGCTCCCATCGCATATACCGAAGGTCTCACACCCAGTAACCCTGATCTAAGGACAGGAGGAGACACTACACTTCTAAGGAAGGTGTACAGCTCTTGTCTTCCCCAAGCCACAGGACTACACATTCCTTCATTTCTACCTCCTGAGTTTTTGTTAATTTATGGCAAGCCATACTCTATATGCATCATAAACTAAATATTTATAAGATCCCAGTCACCTATCATATGTCCCCATATTAGAGACAGCCAACAGTTAATGTTTAAAAGATTTTAGTTCCACAAGCAACTGGAGGAAGCCACAGACAGTGACACGGGCTCCATGCGTGATTCTCTGCACCTCCCCATGGCTGGATCCATGTGCTAACA
Source organism: Thryonomys swinderianus (assembly GCA_004025085.1). Taxonomy (NCBI): domain Eukaryota; kingdom Metazoa; phylum Chordata; class Mammalia; order Rodentia; family Thryonomyidae; genus Thryonomys; species Thryonomys swinderianus. The sequence goes on from PVIC010004178.1 coordinate 10,708, forward strand.
TTGTCCTCTGCTTTTTTGTCACAGAAACCTTAAGCGATACCAATTCAGACTCCCCCAAGGGGAGCAGAGGATGGATACTGTATGTTGATACCACATTCTTGCTTGGAACGATATGCAGTATGAGTTTGAGCAGTAAGAACATGACATGGTATCTCTGCTAGCTAATCCCGAACATCAGTCATCATCAGTGAGATACGAAATATGGGGACATATTACAGGTGACTGGGATCTTAAAACATTTAGTTTATGATGCATATAGAACATGGCTCACCATAAATTAACAAAAACTAATCTTTTAACAAATGCCACAACATGCACATACACATATATTATATATTATATATGTGTATATGTATTATATATGTGTATATGTCCTCGTGTGTGTGTATGTCTCACTTTCTAAATAGACACTTTGGAATATTATGTACATATTTTGTGACTTTGAGACTGCCAAAAATGATGTAAAAATCCTCTTTTGATTTTGCATCGAGTGTCTGAGACATGTATTTTTGACTCTTCTCATTTGTGGTAAATATTCATGCCTCGAGGGTGGATTTAATTTTGGGGAACAGCTGAGTAATTTGGGACTAAATCTGCCATATAAGCTAAATGAACCTCAATCAAAGACAAGATTCATTCACTGAATTATCAAAAAATGTTGCACTAGATGTTCTATGACGTGAAGTTAGCCTCTGTTCGTGGGGTCCCAAAGTCTAGAGGGAAGATAAGTGTGTACTTAAATAACTGCAATAAAAATTTTCCAGAGAACTTTAAGTAGCCCTGGTTGCTTTTAATCAGATCCACAATGGGGAAGAACCACGCCTGAGTTTCTGGGTTGGCTTGGTAACTAGTTACAGAGGAGATCCAGAAGCAGGAAATGCCAAACCTGTCAGAGCAACAGCAACCTACCAAGGGGACTACTTGCTCCAAACAAGCCTGGTCCCTTGTTAGTTCCATCATGACAGTTCTTTTTCCAGTTTGATCCAGTATGACTTCCAGTCCCTTTCCCAACCCAGCAGAACAGTGGTCCCAGCTTCATAGCAAACAGTGAGCAATCTTTTCACATTCTTTTCCAAACTGGCCTCACATCAACACACTCACATTAAAGGTGGGGAGACCAGTGGCCAACACAGGACGGCAAAGCCTCCCCAGGGAGAGAGAAACCAGTCACCTGCAAGGGCTCAAGGTTTCTTACATGGGGGACACAGGGAAGGGGGCCAAATAAGGAAGAGACCATAGGAACCTGTTCTCACCATGAAAACAGGGAGTTTGTTAAATATATAAAAAGGGAAAAAATCAGAACTGCAGCTACAAGTGTGAAATCACATTTTTAATATACATAGATACAGACAGTAATACTTAATTCTTGATATACACATAGGTATTTTCTAGCTCTGACCACTAAGATCTGAGGATAATTATACCACAATAGAAACACCATATTTAATGTCTTAATGCTTAATGCTTAGATTGTGAATATTCACCTTTCACTAAAATAAGCCAGGAATTACTGGAGACATGGTTGATTTCAGAGTTGGAGTAGGGGAAATCCTAGATAAGCCTAGATGTCTTATTTTGCCAGAACACAAGGACCACCTGAAGAATAACAAGACACAGCCACATGCTCAGAAGGGCTCCTACCAGCCAGACAACTTAAACAATGGTAGTGATGGACTCAAACTCCAGTAATGTAATAGAAAGTCATAGGTCCATGCTACAAAAATAAATGGACAAATTAAAAGTCTCATGAAAACAGGGCATGTATATAGTTGCAAAGTGGTCCCAACTCGATTCTATTACAGGAGTGTGACAGTGGAAAAGCCTGGCAGATGTGACCTTAATTAAACAATGAAAATTAATGTCTCTGAGCTTAGCATCAAATTGACGTGTGCATCACCCAATAGGATACAGTGGAAAGAACACGATACCGTGTCCATGAAACTCACACTGACAACGCCTGACCCGAGTATAATCATGAAGAGATGTCACATCATACAAACCCAAATCAAGGGACATTAACTGGCCTTCAAGAGGGCCACAAAAATGAACTAAAGGGCCAAGGGACATTCCTATTAGTGGCCAAGGAAATATGACAACCATACAGTGAGATCCTTTTACAGTAGAGATTACTGATGCAACTGGCAAACTTTTTTGCCTTTCTTTTGTGAAAAGATAAAAGATTATTTAGGAAGGGTAAAAGAAATGGCTTGCTTTGGCAACAGGCTAGCTCCTGACCCAACCCTCAGCCTGGCTGGACCCTATGCCAGTAAATTATGAGGGGGCAACTGTACCCATCACAAAGGACCAGAAAATACAAGTATCTAAACAAAAAAACTCTAGAATCTGAGGAGGGATGTGCCCTTTTCTTGCTGGCTGCTTCCTGGAGTGCTGAGAAGAAACATGCACATTTACCAGAGTCCATGAGAGCTCCTCTGGATATAAAAGTGTCACATTCTCTAGGGCATAAAAACCCAGGTCGTCCTGGGGCAAGCAAGAAATGAGCAGCTTTCATGGGTGTTATAAATGGGCTGCCTGCCCGGAGGAACCGGGCGGCCCTGTGTCTGACTGCTGAGATGTCCCGGGCCTTCCTCAGAACACAGACCCCCACCCCATCCCCTACCCTGCTGATCTGGATTACAGGATCCCCATCTAGGATCTTCCTGAGATACAATCACAATGCTACTTGAAAGAAACCCCCTCCTTGCAATAGAGTCAGTCGGCAAAAGCCACGGCAGCTGTAGCCCCAGAGAATTAGGCCCAGGTGAACAGGAAGTGGCGGCAGCAAGGAGACAGAAGCAGCTTTCCTGCAGCCCTGCATGCACCTCCATCTGATACTCCCTCCTAGGGACCGGGTTTCTCATTTGCCTCACAAAGTGCCATGAAATACAGCTCCCCACCTGGGAAGGGCCCAGGGTAACCTCCTAGCGGGATCCACAGCACCCTTCCCCACATGTTTGAGCACCAGCAGCTGGTTTTCTGGGCCCTGAGCACCTGCCAGACAAAAGCAGCCCTGGTGAAGCTTGGAGATTAAATCCTCCATCCAGAGAGGGGGGAGTGAACAGCCTTGAGACTTCCTCAAATTTCTCTGCTCCCATCACTGACCCACAAATGATCACTTGTGTGCCATGGATTATGGTTCAGGTGCTGAATGTGCTACGTACATCACTGCCTTGTTCACAAATAGCTTCACATTCATCCGGCTTGTCTCCTCATCTTTCTCTCTCCCCACAAGTAGCTGAACAGACACTCAATAAACAAGACTGAGCAGTGAGTCTAAAAGACAATGTCTGAGCTGAGGCTCTGAAGAGAAAGTGAAACTGAAGCCCGCAGAAGAGTTCCACTAGAAGTATGCACGGCTGGGAAGAATGAATGAAATTACCTGGCCTTCTCCTTCCAAGCGATATCCCCAGCGATGGGCACGCAGGGCCCAGGGCCACAGGCACTGGCAGAGCCAGCCCGCTGGCTGCCAAGGCTGGACATGACTTGGGCACCTGGTCCAGTCATGGTTCCTGGGCAGCTCATTAGGAGGCCACGCATGACCAGGCTGGCGAGCACGAGTGCTCGGCAGACAGGCCAGAGCACAAGATTGGGAAAGGGCTGGGCTATCCTAAGGCAGAACCCCTGCGCTTGTCACCCTTGCTGTGCCCATCAGCTTCTGCCAAGCCCCCAACCAGGAGCTCCTGGAAGACAAACTGCCAAAGACTAGTAAGAATCGCCTTCTAAAAATGCTTGACTTTCATGGAGGAGTCATTTTACTTCTATTGCTGTATCACAGGATCAGAATGTCTTTCAGAGATTTTTATCAAGTTGCATCCACTTTCTTCTCGCCGTTTTACAGGCATTCTGTTTGCCTAATAATACATTTTCACTTAACATTTTAAAACAACAAAACATAAGTGCTCCCTTAATTAATACATTAAGCCACTGTCTCCATAAACATTAAGAAGTTTGCACTGGCTAAAGTCAAATTTTATTCTAATATGAATGCACATCAATGAAAATATGCATAAATATGAAACATCCTGGAAACTATGCAACAGGATGACAGGAGGCAAAAAGATTTGTTCTTCATTTGCATCTTGCTCTGCAGGGTACACAAGCCACTCAGACATCACAGAAAAAGGATACAAAATATTTGTATCTGGCAGGGAATTTCTCTTATAAGAATCTGCATTTATTTTTATTTTGGAGTTTCTCAAAAAGGGCTGTTATCTGTCCTTTCTCTGGTCTTCACCATTTTCTTTGACAAAATGTATTTTTTAAATCATTAAATATATTTTCAAGGGGTAGAATTTAGATTTCTCTGATGTGCTGTATAAAAACAACCATAACAGATTGGGGCAGGGTTTTTGTCCAATATGACTGTAATTTCCATAGGAAGTTAAGAGCTGGAGGCAATGCTATTTACCATGAGGGCCCATGTAAAACAGAACTCTTCTGAATTAGAGCTGAGACATGCAAAACTGCACAATTTGGATGAGGAGAGTCAATGACATAACAGATTTCTAATTTTTCCCTCAACAGTACTACATTCTTCTACCTCAAACCGAATCATGCTCTTTTCCTGTGATTGCAAATGTTCCTCATTGGCTTCCTCTCAAAGACAAAAATTATTAAGAAATTGAAGCCAAATAATGACCTGAAAAATTCTGTTTCTGAAGGTATAGAAATATAAATCAGACTTCTGAGCCAGGAATGGTTGATACACATCTGTCATCCCAGCACTCTGGAAGCTGAGGCAAGATCACTGTAAGTTTGGACCAGGGATTTAGCTCAGTGGTTCCAGTTTCTCCTTGACAAGCACAAGGTTGTGAGTTTGATCCCCAGGACCACACACCACAGTGCCAGGAATGATCCTTCATGCCTGTAATCCCAGCCCTCGGGAGACAGAGGCAGGAGAACTGCTGAGAGTTCGAGGCTTGCCTGGGGTACATAGTGAGTTCAGGGACAGTCTAAACTACAAACAAGACCCTGTCTCAGAAAAAAAAAAAAAAAAAAAGAAAGAAAAGAAAAGATCCCCACAAGTTCAAGCCCAGCTTAGACTACAGAGTGAATTCAAGGCCAGCCTGAATTACATAGTAAAACCCTGTCTCAAAACAAAGGAAAGAAAAAGAAAATTATAGACTTCTGAAAGTAAAGACAGCCACCAGTCTGTGAACATCTCAAGTTATAGCCCGTAAGTCTGCCCCTGGAGGGAAGTGCCCAGTCCAGCCCACCGGCCTTGTACATCCTCTCTCAGTACAGATATGCCACATGCTTTCACACGTTGCCATCTTGGCACTCATTTGTTCTCTGCATAGAAGATCCTCCCTGCCCCCAATGCCAACCCTAACCACTTTGGTTGCCTCCTAAACTACTTACCTACATTCAACAAAGCCACTCCTATTCCAAGGGATTTCTCCAACACCACCAAATTCTCACCATGAATGTCCTTCCCCCTTTGAGCCTCCATCTCACCAAGTATCCACCTCCAATGATACACAGGCCAGCGGGTGAGACTTATTTCCCCACCTGTGAGTTTGTAGAGGACACAGACTGTTGGCATCTCAGTGTGGTTCCAGTGATTAGCAATGTCTACTGCAATCAATTCCTGTTTACTGAATTGAATGGCTGAGTGGTTGTTCATGTCAGCTTCCTGTCACTGTAACAAACACTTGAAATAATCAACTTACAAAGATGAAAGGTTTACTTTAGCTCATAGTTTTGAAAGTTTCACTCCATGATCAACTGGCCTATTTATCTGGGTACAGTACCATGCAGGACCGTGGGGTAGGACCCCAACAATCCTCCTGCAGCAAGGCCTCATGAACTTCTGAGGGCACTTCTGGAACTCTACTGTTCCTCCTTTTGCAGAATGTCTTATTTCTCAGTCTTTAGTAAAACTATCTCTGATAGAACACACAATCCCCTCTTCTATGTGGCAGTCTTTGGTCTGCTCAAGGGAGAAGAATTTGTTAAGTGAGCACAGTAAAGCTGTGGGATGAACACGAAACAGTCTCTGGATTGGTGCCTCTAGAGTAAAACATGGTTTAGTTCTTCAGTAACTAGAATGTATAATAATTAAGGTCTTGGAAATCATTCCATGGGTTCCCCAGCCTGGTTTGTGGTCCTGACCTTCACATAATTGAGATTTTACAATATGTAGGTACCTTCAATATGATTCAACCACAATCCATCCTAAGAAGAAAAAGTAGCTAGAGATGTAGCTCAGTGGTTCCATGCCTGTCTCCCAAGTGCAAAGTCCTGAGTTCGATTCCCAGTACAAGGGGGGCAACTATCAGAAGAAAAAGATTCACATGGAAGGGAAACTAGAAATGTAAACTAAATTAAAGAGTATTGTGCATTCCACAATAAGTTAATGAGTTTTTGCACTCAATTCAACCAGGTGCAAGACAGAAAACACAGTTGTATTCCTTTAGATACACATGTATCAGTCAGGATGGGCTCAATTATGCTATAGAACAAATGTCCCCAAATTTCTCATGCCAGTGGGTTTTATTTCACTCTATTGGCTCCACGTCCACTGTGAACCACCTGTGGGTCTACATTCTCACCCTGGTACCTATCTATCTCAGTATCACCAAGCTCCTGCCAGTGCAAAGCCATGTCACATACCACCTGGCTCAATGCATCTGCCCAGGGGGACACCAAAGCTGGATTCACAGTCACTCTGAGAGTAGCCAGGAAGAAGAGAATGCAAGAGTGTCTGGTAAACAAATACAGTTTACTACAGTTCCTATCAGGGAACAGATGCAGACATCTAGCACCAGCACTGCCAACAAAGAGTGACAACAGTGAACCTTCCCATCAAGGGTGGACCATTGCAAAGATCTTCTGTACCCCAATATTCCAGACAACCAATACCAAAAGATGCAGGTCAGTGAGTGAGATTAAAAAATATTTGCCAACCCTTCCACAAGGAGTCAAATAGTCTGGTTCTCAGGATGAAGGGAAGGCTTCCTGAGCATCACCCTACACTGTAACTTTTGGTTACTCTAAGGTAAGACTGGCAGCAATGACAGCACATGTGTGGCACTAGGGGCAACGGGGTGGCACAAGCAGGTCACAGCACTTCCCCCAGGGAAGGTGGTACCTGGATGAGTGTGGGGACAGGGGAGTGTGGACAAGACCTTTCCTGCTGCGTGACTGCCATGGAGGCAAAGAGAACCAGCCTGTGTCACCTGCGGGGTGGAGGAGCAAACGCAGCACCCATCAGAGTTCTGCTCCAGCAGAGCCTGGACAATGCCACATTCCACAGCCAGGCGGGCACAGGACTGGGGAGATGCGAGCTCAGTCCTGGTCACATGGAGTATGGGTCCCAGTGGAGCCATCCAGGGCACAGCTGGGGATTGACCCAGCGTTCCAGGTGACAAGGATAAGGTGCCACTGGCTCAGAGGTACAGATAAGCGGAGACAGGAACACACAGGTGAGTACAGTGAGAGGGAAACTGCAGGCCAAGCTAGTGGACTTAATAACTGGGGTGCTGGACACCTATAAAGGGGCTGAGGGTGTGGGGAAGGCTGGGCAGGCCTGAAAACTGCTTTTGTGGCTGGAGGCATGAGCAGCAAACGGGGATACAGAAGACTGTTATCATTCAACAGCAGTGTTTTATTCACTTCATATCCAACTCCCCTGCTAGACACACAACAAATATTTTGCAGGATAAAAATGTTCCCATTAGATGTGGGATAGTGCACACCTGTGACCCCAGAACTTGGAAGGCTGAGGCAGAAGGATCACTGTGAGTTCAAGGCCACCCTGAAGTACATAGTGAGACCCTGTCTCAAAAAAAAAAAATTCCTTTCAAGTTAAAGCAGGGTGAAAACAGTAAGTTCTAGCTATGGTTCTAATAATAAAATTGACCTTTTATAGCCTCAGGACTTTGTTTAAGCTTACAAATGATTATAAATCATCTTCTATAGTGCAGCAAATATGTGAACCTTACAACCTGCTTCTATGTTGATGCCTCCCAAATTTGTACTTCCAGCCAGATCTCTGCCCCAAGGTCTGGCTTTCAGTAAATATCCCACTCAAACTCAGATTGAATAGGGCCAGAAGTGATTTCCACAGAGCCCAGGAAAACCTAGTTCCTATTCGTCAGACCAATATGGATCTGTACTTTAGTTGCTCGAGAGTTACAGGCCCCACAGGGAACTACTCACAAAACAGCATTTCATACCCCAAGAACTTCCACCTAGTCAAGCACAGATAGATTCTCACTATAAACAGATACAGGCTTACCTTCCTAATCACAAACACAAGAGCATGGTCTTCTACTTTTCTCCCTAAATTAAATGAAAGTATTTTTACACTGTACAAATTAGCCACCTTTCACATTATTATTTTGGTACATATCTAACTCACTAATTTGTGTTAGATGTTGTCACTGGGGAGAAAATGTCACCTTTTAGGAAGTAAAAAGTTGAGCAGTCTATTTGCCTGTTGTGTTACAATGCTCCAAAGCACAATAGCAGTGATACTGGCAAATTTTATTGCTGTGTATTCGCTGTAACTATGATCTTACCTCAATTCCTATTTGCTGTTTCATCTTTAAGAATTTCCTACCAGGCACAGTATCACACACCAGCCACTCACGAGGCTGAGGCAGGAGGATAGGGAACTGGACACTAGCCTGAACTACACAGTGAGAACCTGTCTCAAAAAGCAAAGATAAAAATCCCTACTAAAGTGTAGAAATACAGAAGCACCCCCATTACCTGCAAGGGATACATCCCAAGACCCCAAATGGACCCCTGAAATGGTAAATAGTACAAATTCCATATATACTATAGTTTTCCTACATGTACACATCTATGGTAGTTTAGTTTCTGTATTTGCAGTGTAACCGATTAACAACAATTTTAACAATTATAGTTAAAATGTACTGAACAAAAATTCCAGCAGTGCTACTCTTATGTCTCAGAACAATTATTAAATATTTTTTTACCATAAACATTGTGACATCATGACATTTGACCCAGTCACTAAAAACCTACGAGGTGACTAATGGTTGGGTAGCATATACATTAGTGTGGATACATTAGATTAAGGGATAATTCATATCTCAGGATGGACAAAGAGGAATAATGTAAGATTTCACTGCCTACTCAGAATGGCCACAGTTTAACACTCATGGATGATGTATTTCTTGAATTTTCCATTTAATACTTTCAGATCTCAGTTGATCACAAGAAACTGAAAGCATCGAAAGTGAAACCCAAGATAAGGGAACAACCATATGTACCTAACAGGCTAGCACATCCTCCTAGATGTCAGAGAGGCCTCAGGCACCCAGGCACAATGTGATGAAAATCAGGTTCCATACTCCTTCCCCTCAAAGAAAAACTTACTGATTCCTCATTGAGTCCACCACTATCTACCAATCATCCCATCTAGACTCTCCAATCCTTCTCCTAAACAGCCCAAAGTCAACTCCACTCTCAAACTCACCCAGGGATTTCTCTCCCTCCAACAGCCTAGATCCAAGCCACCATAATTCCTTTACTGACTTCCCAGAAATAGCCTTGACTTGACCAGAAACAAGGAAACAGGCCAGTGTTTCACAACTAGCTAAAGGAACCTTCCAACATCTTCCCATGCAATTCTGTTACTAGAGGGGAGGGGGATGGCAGGGAGGCTGCCCCTTATAATGTCTCTTCAGAACATCCTCCTGGCAGAATTTTAATTCAGACACCTATTTTCCTCAAAAATCACAAGAGTTTTTAATGTGGCTAAAACATTTCAATAAATGAAAGAATAAAATGTCAATAATCCCAGCTTGATTTTATGTTCCCTCTGCTACAATGAAATAATGTAGGAGACTAACGGGTATTCTACAAAATACAGTGTTAATATGAAGTTCTTCACTTCTTTATCCCATTAGCCACCAGATATCAACTTTTTCTTTGAAATTTCCCTGAATTTCAGTCACTGGTCTCTACCTCTCCAACTGAGATCTTATCACATATTTAAACTGTGCCTGTGGAAGGGTAGTTTTTCCTCATCTTGTACTTGCTAATGACATTTTCATCCATAACTAATTTAATCCTACACAAGTCATTTTCCAATTTGTTAAGGCCAATTTGAATTCTTTCATATTTTATATTCTCAGAAACTCCATGAAATCTGAAAATTTGATAAATTATGTTCTTAATTTTTCATCAGGTTATTCAGCTATGTTAAACACGACCAGTCCCTAGGTGCTGTTGCTACTCATGCGGACATTTATTTATTTATTTTTACTGTGGGAATGATGACAAATGCTCTATAGATGTGATACCCATTCGTCTATTCAGGTATGGGAACGAAGTTCAAGACAAAAGAGCAACTTCCAGAAGTTCAGGTGGACACAGTTACTACTGTCCTGTTGTCTGGTCTTTGGACATACGGAAGGCAGTTCAGTTGGTGGAAAGCGACTGAGTTTACAGGAACCCCAGTGGGTCCTATGTCCCTCTGTAAATGATTCTGTGCTGTGCTCTAATTTTGCTTCATGGATTTGTGGTTAGTCTGACTTGGCTCTTGTTTCCAAGTCAATCTCTCTTGGCTCTGTTTTTTAAACTAGTCCCAATACTTAAAACTTTAATTCCCAGGGACTTCCCTTTATCCCCATAACTGAAAACGAGTAATAATAACAGCTTACCACCTCAATGTTCCCTACCAGCCCCTCCATACCCGGCATGCCTTCCTAATCCAAATAGTTCCCGTTCTTCAAAGCACTTTTTAACTTTTTTTCTATTTTGACTTTCTTTTCTCTCATCAAAACTGGGAACTGGTCCAAGCCCTTCGCACCTGATATCTCTTATGAAGAGTGAATTGAATAAGACATTAAAAGCCTCTGCCTTTTGCCAGCTTCTGTTATCAGTTTTCCTGGGCTGTCCATCAGGGACCCATGCCAAAAAACTGGTGAAATTATATTACAACAAAGTCTTATTGAACTTGCAGTAACTAGCCCATATGCACAGGGTTCTCTGATGTGGGAAACACTTATGACAAGAGAGTAAGAAAAACACAGGCCACTTTGTTCAAGATGGTGCATTTTGATTTTGGATCTTGGCTTCTTGTGCACCTAACGAGAGAAAGAAGAATATATTGAGAGGACTTCTGTGAATTCGGGATGGAGGCCATCCTTTCATTATTATTTTTATTATTTTAATACAGCCAAATGAAGATTCTTCAAGATGGGGTCTCTTTTCACATGGCCAAATCTACCTGGATGGCACCAAAGGAAGCATCTGATAAAGACACAGATGGTGGTGCCAGGGTCTACTGACCCAAAAGTAGTTGAACCGTGAGTTGAACCAGAAGACCATGAGTCAAGCAGACCTTTAGAGTTGGAAAGGAAAGCAATGGGCAGGAGAAGGGAGCTCCTGGTCTACTGCAGTTGTCTCTGCGTCCTCCTGTTTTTATTAAGCCCATAAGGAATCAGAGGCTCAAAGCCAAGTTCATCATCCCCTTGACAAGCACTGGAAAAAATCCACCAGTATTTATCCAGCTGTTGACCCCAAACAAATGGAAGAACATTTCCAAATCACATTCCTGCCAACAAGCTGAAACTGAAGGAATGTGAACTAGACACAATCAAAGTGTTTGAAAAACTTTCTCCAACACACTTGGAAAAATGGAGAAAGAAAAGGACACGCAGGGTCTCCTTACTACTGTATCCACAAGTCTCAACCTCGATCCAATATATCTAAGTTCACCCACTGAAGGAGAACAAAAATATTTTTCCCTGAAAAATCTACTGTTTTCTAAGGGAATCAGTATACTTCTTATGAAAATCTTTTCTACAAATGTCCTAGACCAGTTTTCTTAAGACATCACTGAATATATTACTCATACTCTGTGAATCACACCAAAGTCCCCCTGACCTCCTTTTATGCAGAGAAATTTTTTTTCTTGGAAGCAGAAAACACTGTCAGTTCTATGAGCAACTGTTTTCCATTCCAGGTTTTCTACAGAAAATTGTATTTCTCCATGGTTTGACACATAAAACATCAGTACTTAATAGTAGAGATCTAACCACCTGCACTCAGCTGTTATTTAAAACCTGCTCCTTCTCCAGTGTCAATCTGTTGATCCTTTGTGGGTTACAGACCCGTGTGGACATCATTTGGCAAAGGAAGGTCACCACATCCTTGAGGGTGGATTTCACTCAAGTGCAATGAAAATCCTGCAGGAGACTGGAATTCTTCCCCATTAACACTTCCCAGTGGTGCCGAAGAAGGGCCTAGGACTGGGGCCAGAGATTTAGCTCAGTGGTTCCAGCGCCTACCTCGCAAGCACAAGGTCCTGAGTTCGATCCTGGTAACCACATAGAATGCTGGGTGTGGAGACTCATGCCCACCAACAATCAATACCGCATACCACAGTGCCAGGCATGGTGGCTCACGCCTGTCATCCCAGCACTCAGGAGGCAGAGACAGGAGGATTGCTGAGTTCGCGGCAGCTTGCCTGGGCTACATAGTGAGCTCAGGGCCAGCCTGAACTACAAGTGAGACCCTGTCTCAAAAAAAAAGAAGGGCCTAGGACTGATGGACAGAACCTGGTGCAGTAGTTTAAATCTCAATTGGTGCCCGAGTTCAATCAAAGTTAAACACTTTGATCTTCAACCTGGTACTTGTGGAAGGTAGTGGAACCTTTTGGAGCTGAGAACAGAGGACTGCAGTGTCTCTGCCTAGATCTCTGCCATGAGGCCAGCAGCTCTGCTTCACCATGCTCCCCCTTACTAGGCTGCTCTCCTTGGGTGCAGGCTCGGGGCGAGAAGCCAAGCAACAAAGGACCAAAGTGAAACGTTCCTCTTTCTCAATGGATTTTCTTTTTCAGCTATTTTATCACAGCAAAGTGGAAAGCAGACACACAACCACAGACAAAGCTCCCCACAGCTGAATTGGTCCAAAGTGTAGGTGTTCTTATAACGAATATCAATGCACCCCAAAACAGACACAGTGAACCACTGTGGTGTATGGATACCTGCCTCCCATTTGAGATTCATCTCAATGGGAAGGACTTTTAATGTACAACCACTACACAATTCAGAAGGGAGATTCCTCAAAAAACTAAAACTAGAAATGCCATTCAATCCAGCTATTCCCATTCTAGGTGTCTTCTGATAGAGTTACAGACATCACATTACAATGATATGTACATGCCCATGTTTATAGCAGCACAATCCACAACACGTGAACCTTGGAACCAGCCTATATCCCCATCAAAAGACAAATGGATAAAGAAAACGTGGTATTAACAGAGTCAAGTACTACTCTGCCATAAAGGAGGACAAATTTGAGTCACATGTAGGAAAATGGACTCACCTGGAGATCATGTTAGGTGAAGTAAAACAGACACACAATTTTAAAATAACACATAGCTTCTCTTACACAAGAAAACCAAATTATAAAGAGCAAAAGAAAAGATGGATAACAGGAAGTAAGGAAACAGGTCTTTCTCAAAGCGGGAGGGAAGTCAAGAGATGAAGGGATGGAATGAGGGTAAAAAAAAGGAATTAAGATACATTCTGGGGGGCCGTAGATTTAGCTCAGTGGTTCCAGCGCCTGCCTTGCAAGCGCAAGGTCCTGAGTTCGATTCCTAGTAACCACATACAATGCTGGGCGTGGTGACTCACACCCACCAGCAATCGATACCACATACCACAGTGCCAGGCGTGGTGGCTCAGGCCTCTAATCCCAGCACTCCGGAGGCAGAGGCTGGAGGAGTTCAAGGCTTGCCTGGGCTACACAGTGAGCTCAGGGCCAGCCTGAACTACAAAGCAAGATCCTGTCTCCAAAAAAAAAAATGCATTCCATACATGGACCAACTGCACACAAGGAATGTAACCATTATGTACTGCACAGGGGAACTAATAATAAAGTGATTAATTGAAAAGGTAAGAGAAAATATCATCTCAGACCCTCATGTCATCCCAGAACCTCAAGGTGGGGCTATAGGTTGGTTCCCACAGCACCCACAGGTGCACCTGCACCCCAGGAGGCCCCGGAGACAGGCCTCCCCAGCACCCTGTGCAGCAGAGGGGACGAGGCAGGGGTACACAGGCTGCCTATCGTTGGGTTAGGGAACCTCCTGCCTGAGCACAGCCAGGTGAGGAGCAGGAGGAGTGCCAAGAACTGACCAGGAAAGATGCCCAAGACTGGCTAAAAATTCTCTTATAGTCTCAACTTTACTTTGCTCTAAAGAATAAACTTTTGGGAAACCCAGAGTTGAAGACATTAAGTTACAATATTACCATAATTCTACCTTTCAAAACGAAATCATGAAGCTGCCATTCCAAATGATGAACTCTGGGTTTTGAAGCCAATCAGATGAAGTAGGGCATGACTTTAAAGTCGGTGTGGTCCAACTAAGAAGAGCAGATTCTCTTTAAAATTCACACATTTTCTGTATTAATTCACCACGGGTCTGAAACTGGAGAACTTTAGGCTCAAAAACAGATGACGTGTTGTTGGTCTCCTGGTCCCTGGTTAGCTTCACTCTGTCTTGACCGGAAGCAGCCTATTCACTTGAGCTTTGTGAGAAACACAGACCAGGTTTATCTTTCCCGTGAGCATCACAGTGCTGCGCACAGAACAGGAAAGGACATCGCTAATCCCCCGGCCAGACTGCAGAAGCCATTTTACCTTGACAAAGGGCAGCTTTCCCATCAGGAGAACGGAGAGGTCAGACCAGATTATCTGCACCCCCCTCCCGAATGGAACATGACTCCTAATGGACGGATGTGCTTTCTGCCCTAAACAGGGTCACTTCATGGCATTTCTCCCAAAGAGAGGCATAGTAAGTCAAAATAATCCTGTTTGTGGTGCTACAGTAACCATGCAAGCATAAGCGGCTTCCCTACCTTACTGATTTCACTTCCTCTCACTACAGACCCACAGAGGAATCACTGGATATGCAGCAGCTCTGTTCTTAGTTTTCTGAGGAAGCGCCACACTGTTCTCCCTGACTATGCCAACTCACATGCCTATCAACAGTGTACAGGGTTCTCTTTTCTCCACATTCCTGTCAACATTTGTTTTAATTTCTGACAGCAGCCATTCTAACTGGAGTAAGACACTCTCTTATTGGTTTTTTTTAATTGAATTCTTTATTGGTACATTTTACATATAGTTCACAATCACATTCAACTTTGGGGAATTTGTACCAGTATATGACACAAGTTAATTCTCATTTTTACCCATATCTCTCCCCACCCACAACCCCCCACCCCTTATATACATGCTATTTCTTTTTCTTTCCAAAGCATATTTATTCTTTCCCCTCATTATGTTCCCACACCACATTCCCTTTGAATAATTCCTATTTTATAAAATCTATCATATGTCCTAGAGCTCATTCACATCTACAGGTTCTCATACCAGAGAAAAGATACAGTATTTACATATCTGGGATCTATTTATTTCACTTATTGGTGTGTCCTCCAGGTGTATCCATTTGCACATAAATGAATAAAACTTGTCATTCTTTATGGCAGAGTAATACTCCATTTTATTTTTAAAAACACATCTTCTTTATCCAGTCTCCAGTTGATGGGCAACTGGGTTGTTTCCAAGATCGGGCTATCACAAACTAGGCTGCTATGAACATGGGTGTACATATGTCTTTACAATATGAATCTTTCAATTCCTTATTGGAGTTTTGATTTGCATTTACTGATGATTAACGACACTGACATTTTTTTCATCTACCTGTTGGGTGTTTGTGTCTCTTTTTAAAAAATAGCTATTCATAGTAGCCGAAATGTTGATCAACATAAATGTCTATTACAAAGGAACAGATAAAATGTGGTATATACATGAAACAACACTATTCAGCCATAAAAATAAAATCCTATCATCTGCAGTGATGTGGATGACCCTGGGAGACACTGTATGAAGTGATATAAAACGTGCCACAGAAAGATAAACATTTACATGATCTCACTCATATGGGGAAATGTAAAAATGTTGTTCTCACAAAAGTAGAAATTAAAATTATAGTTACCAGAGGTACAAGAGAGGAGGTAGGAAAATTGATCAATAGTTTAGAATAGGTTAGATAGGATGAATTTCTAGTGTTCTTTTGTCTAGTAAACAATTAGAGTTAATAATAATGTATCGTTTCAAAATAGTAACATGTTGTGGTCATGTACACATTCTGGGAAGCTGAGGCAGGAGAATCTAAAGCTTAAGCCCAACATGGACAACTCAGAGACTGAGACTCTGCTTCAATTTTTTTTTTTAATTGTATGGCCTGGGATGTAGCTCAGTACAAAAGTTTTAGATTTAACCACCACTACCCCCTAAACAGAACAGCTAGAAGGACTCTGAATCACAAATAGTTTGTCACTGTTGTTTGTTTGGTGGTGGTGGTGGTGATGACTGTTGTTTCCTTATGGCACTAGGGATCAAAACCAGATATAAGAAGCAAGGATTCTTCAACTGAAGTGACCTTCACTCCCAGCACCAGAAGAGGATAAATGTTAAAGTGACAGATAAAGGGATCCTGATTTGGACATGACACGGCAGGCGCATGTCCTAGAGCATCTGACTGCACCACAGCAATGTGTATAATGATGTGTCAACTGCAGATCTGAACAAACCCAGGAACTAAGGTATTTAAAAATAAGTAATTTAGAAAAAGAGGGATCATGTTAATATTGTCTTAACTACTTTCTTGTTGCTGAGACACAGTACCCAACACCCACAAGTTAAAGGAAAGGTTTATTTCGGCTCACAGTTTGTACAGGTTTCAGTTCATAGTTGGCTAGCTCCCAGGCAGAGTGGTGTCCGTGGCAGAGGGGCATCACAAGGGAGAAACAGCTCATGGTGAGGCAGGAAGAAATCAGAAAGCAGCAAGCCTGCCTTTCTCTTTTATTCCATCCAGGCTCCAAACCTTTCAGGTGGTGCCACCCACACCCAGGGTGAAGCTTCTCTTTGGCAAATCTAGTCAGTCACACCCAGATTATGCTAAACCCAGTCAGGGAATCGATTCTGCACCATACACCTTCAATCGCAGCATCACACACCCTAGATCCAGATAGCTCCCAAAGGCCCTGGCTATGAGCCCATGAGGCTTTAGGGGCATCTAGATCCGAGCCATAACATACTGTAACTGGAACACAAAGCAGAGGAACAAGAAATGAGAGGAACTGGACGTCAACAGTAGTGAGATTCTCAAAGTCTGGTCCTCTCCTTCCCTCCACTCAGCCTTGTAGCCTTCTCTCTTCTCCCTTACCCATCAGCTGATTCCTTTCTATAGAGCTGGCCATGACATAACTTGCATTAAAAAACTTACTTCTCATTTACTTGAGGCAAATATCTTACATCAGCTGGAAAAGTTGTTTATAAGTTCTTTTTTTTTAAGAGTCCATAAAGAACAGAATAGTTACACAAAGTTTTAGAGATCCTTGGGTTTAAGCATGCAAAGTAGTCCAGCCTGCCATAACCTGTCTTCCCTTTCCCCTCTACCCGGCCCATCTATGCCATAGGAAAACCACACACTACTCTGCCCTTCTCAGCCTTAAAGAGGTTCAATATCAATACGCTTAGTACACATCTGTTGTACATGTTTAAATTCCTTGTGTGTGGTTATATGTACATAACACCTCCTAATTCTTTCTTCATTCCTGTTTCGCCTCTCTTCCACTCCTTACATCTTTTGCTTCCTTTCCCACTTAAGACCTCCCTAGCTCCTTTTATCTAGCTTTCATTTTGCTCTTATCTTTTTGGTTTTTTGTATAAGAGAAACCATGTGATACTTAAGCTTGTGTGTCTAATAAGTAAATTTTAACATTATGGTCTCAAGGTGCATCCATTTTTATACAGATGACTCAAGTTTATCTTTATGGGAGAGTAGTACTTCGTGATGTGTAAATACCATATTTATTTATCCATCCATTTGCTGATGGACATACAGGCTGTTTCCAGGATTTAGCTATTATGAATTGTGCTGCTGTAAACACGGGTGTCCACAGGTCTCTGTGACACGATGTCTTTTACTCTTGGGAAGAAGGGGAATGAATAGCTGAGTCAAGTGGAATTTCCAATATTTTTTGGAAATTTTTGAGGACTCTCCATTCTGATTTTACGATGGTTGCAACAGTTCACATCTAGCTCATACTTTACCTACATTCACTTGTAGGAATTTTCACTTCTTGGCCAGCCCTCCTTTGGAAATGTTTACCCACATACTCTTGATTCTTTATTATTTTCAAACAAAACTTGCAACAATTATTTGTCGCGTTTATTTAATTATTTATTTCCTGCATTTTAGCAAATACAATGGAGGTCGATAATGTGGCACATTCCCTCGGCACCCTACAGCAGTAGCCAGACCTCAGTTTCTACGCGATTAATTGACTCACACTTTGAAGTCAAGCTCTGGGCTAGCCTGGGCTACCCTGGTCACATCATCACCAACAAAAGCTTTCCAGACAGGTTTCCAGGGCAAGCAACAAGAACAAATAAAAAAGCTCAGAGAAAGACAAACAGAAAAGATAAGGCTGGGGCAATCTGATGAAATGAGAAGGGAAGCAGCCCAACAGCAACTACAGTACTTCGGTCTGGGCACCTGATCTCAGCCTTTCCCGGGACAGGCAGGCACCACCTAGAGAAGAAGACATTGTCTTCCTCTGGGCAGAGACCAGCAGGCAGGAGTGATCACTTCTGACCACAGTTTTTTGGTTTCCTGTTTGTTTTCCCAGTACCAGGCATTGAACTCAGGACCCTGCACTTGTGAGGCAGGAGCAGTGCCACTGAGCTAAATTTATTATCACCCTCTCCTGAGGCTTGATGCCTTTGGTTACCCTGGTAACTACAATTATCAAAATGTAAACAGGTGTTGCAAAAGACGGGCATCAGTAAGGACAGGTCATCTGTAAAAAGGCAAAAAATTATAAAAATCTGAGTAGATGTGGACTGGCAACAGCCTGAGAGCGTAAGCTGCAGGTCCCTCTCAGTGATAAGAGCAACTCACACACACATATCCTCCCTTGCCCACACATGCTCAGATTCACATGTGTACATATACAAGCAGCCAGGCTTCGTACTGCACACTTGTAATGCTAGCATTCCAGAGGCTGAGGCAGGAGGGTTGCAGTGAGTTTGAGGCCAGACTGGACTACACAGTAAGACCGTGTCTCGAAACACACACACACACACACACACACACACTCCTTGATATACATGTACACACTCACCTACACACAGAGGGTAAATGTGAAAGGGGACATTTTCATTCACTCACACAGAAGACCAAGACAGAACTGTGCCTTTTTGCCCTCTGTACCCCTGAGTCTGTTGTAGGTTCACAGTATGCAGTCAATAAATGCTCCCTGAATGAAACTATGGCCCCAGTCCAGGGTCAGGAACATCAATGGCGGCTGATCATTATGCAAATAAAGCTGCACCTTTCCACACACAGGGACTGTGGCTGAATTATTCTCCTGATAATGAGAAGCGTTTCTGGACATCTGAATGCTAGGAAGAGAATGATTTCTATTTCTCAATTTCCCTTCTCTCTCAGGAATCCCTCCTCTCTCACTCAACCCATCAAGAGGAATTCAGGTCACTCAGAGTCCTCCAAGACTGTTAGGGGAAAGCGTAAATATCCCTCAGTGTGCACATATCGTCATAATTTCAATGTATGTGGAAAAACAATATTTGATAGAGTCCCCCTCGGGCTGCATCCTATGAGGCTTCCTGTGCTGGGTGATGCCTTAAATTGTCATTTTGCCTACAGCCACTGCCTTGGCTAAGAAGTCAGAGTGAAACAAATCTGCGCCTCTCATAAACATGTCATAAAAGGCGGCTATTACACCACACAGAGCCTACTGAGTAAATTATTAAGCTAAAAGGCTCAGGATGGATTCAGCGATTCTGATTGCTTTCTGTATAACCTCAGACACTCTCCGTGCCCCCAGTGCCACCCACGACTGCCCCCTCTTCCCTTCCTCCCCCATCACTTGTTCCCACTCCCGCTCCAGTGCCAGCCTGCGTTCTGTCCCTCACACCAGCCTGCCACTGCTATTCCTGCCATCTGGAGTCGGTTTGCAGCGTCTCCATCTCATCAACTCTCCATCTATTTTAAAATATCATCTGAAAACATATGTTACCCCCACCACCACCCCTTTCAATTTCCTCTCTGCTTTTATTTATTTCATCCTCTGACTTCCTTGTGCTCTGAAAAACTCATCTGATTCACTTCAGAAAACTGCTCTGCAAAGAGCGGAGAGGGAAGATGCTAATCTCCCCCATCTGAAATATCTCAGTGGGCACCATGGCGGGAAGGAGGTGAACGGAGGCACCGGAGCAAGCTGGCATTCCTTCCCCTCCACACTGCAGCTCCACTGTGGCCAGCAGAGAGGCCAGCAGACATGACACATCACCTGGTTTGGGGCACCAGCTGTCCTCAAGGCCTTTTAAACACAGCTTAATCCAAGTTTTTTAACCCATTTTTAGGGTTAGTCAGCAGAGAGCTGCACAGAAAAATAAATGTGCAAGCCTCTCTCAATCCTACTTCCCTTCAAAATATACACAGTAGTCTTGACTAGGAAGGAGACAAAATTTTAAAAAAAATAAAATAAACAAAACCCAACAAGAGCCCCCAGACAGAGAAAGGAAACAAATGTGCTTAGGGTCCTGTTGGTCAAAAACTTGCATTTCCAGACTGTGTGGCCATCTCATCCATTGACTCTTTACTTTCCCTAATTAACCTCCACTGCTGTGATTACAGCCTTTTAATTCTCCCAGGGAACATTTGTTAATCATGCGTGGGATGCAGGGCTCCTGGGCCCTGCCTCCGTCCGCTGCTGATTGCGTTTCTTTCATCCAACTTGCCTGTTCTTCCTTTATTTCCCCTCAGCTCCACGAAGAAACTGAAAAATGAGGATCTCTCCAGCTCCCCTCCATTGTCAGCTCAGTGGCTGCTTCAGTTGTTCTGAGCTGAAGAATCAATGTTGCTAAGCAACCCACTGCACCCTGGGTAAGAGATAAAGAGTCCAGGCTGGGCTCTGAGGGCCAGGCTCCAGAGAGCTGCAGGGGGGCCGACCTCCAAGCAGCAGCAGACCCCATTAATGCAGGGGTGGGGAAGAAAGTTCTGACATCTCCTTCTTTTCCTCTAGATCATCTCTCATTTTCTCCAAAATGAAATAGAGGCTCATGGGCAAAGAAGCAGAAACTCCCAAGTTAGGTTTCCACACTGGTTTTGCCAGAAAACCCTGGCTGACACGGGCTGCTTCATTCCATGTCCTGCCCTGACTCAGCCTCCTCCTGTGGAAATGATAACCAGCTGCTTCACACATTTAGGAACTCAGTCTCCAGTAAGGATCTGAAGAACTTGGTAGTGACTTCATTACCCATTAAATGATGATGCAAGTTACCTGTGATCTTCCTTGGATGTCCCTTGTGGCACTTCTTTTCAATCAAGGATGCCATTCCCACATATTACTTCTATCAGAACATTATGCAGATTTTGGGAGGGTGGAACCAGAAGTGTGTGGGCCACCAGAGGGGTAAAGGTGGGATCTGCTGTCTGGCCACAGGGGTCATGCTGTCCTCTCTGTCACTTCCTGAGGCAAGAAATGAATGACAGCACAACATCCCCACCTTCCATGAACCCCAGCCAACTGAACATCTGAAAGACCTGGGGTATCCAGATCTAAGACAACTGGTCAACTCCACCTCTCACTTCCCCATTCTTCCAAGAGAGGTTTTCAGGTTCTGTTCTGGGGAAGCTAATGTAGCCAAACAACAGCACTGACCAAAACAACTACCACAGCCCATGTGTGGTGGCTCTTGTCTATAATCCCAGCACTGAAGAGGCAGAGGCAGGAGGACTGCTGTGAGTTTGAGGCTACATAGTGAGTTCAGGGTCATCCTGAACTACAAAGTGAGTCCTTGTCTCAATGAAACAAAGCAAAACAGTGAAAAGCCTACAGAAATGATGGGGTGACTCTGGTAGTAGAGTTCCTTCAGCCTTGCTGGAAGGAATCTGGACATGGGAGGAGCTACTGTGAAACCTCAGGTCAAGGGTTAGCCTGAAAGTGTGAACATAAGACAAGGAAGAACATAGGTCCTTTATAGCTTGCAGAGCAGAACTTCTTCATTGGCTCAGACTCAGGTGATAGAGAAACACATGAGCTCCTTGGTTAAACCACGGTTGTTTGGCATCTGTCATGTACAGACAAGCTCAAACTCTAAAAAATATGGACAGCCTTAATTTATGTTCCCTCAGAGTCTCCCAGATCCAAGGAGTGCCCAGCATGCCTGAACAACTCAGTGCCCTGAGGAAACTCCAAATAGATTCAATAAGTGGAAGCTGTAATAAGATCTACCATTTACAGAGTGCATCTTTCCATTATACCAAGAAAGAGAAGCAGTTCTCATCTATAATTCAGTTTAGGAAACCATACTTTCAACCAGACCGCATCTATTTACTGAGCATCCCTGTACACAAAGCATAATCCTAGACAGAGTGGGAGCCACAAAGATGGACAGGAATGCCAGTCTCCTGTAACATTCTCTTGGGTGTCTCCTGAGATACGACATTCTGTTAAACTCTACTGACAATCATCCATCCTGGATAAACCATTTCATATCCCCGTGATGATGAAGATCATCTCTAAGGTTTCATCTCTTCTCTGTGTCTAGGTCTTAGCCACAACTATTGATGTGCTACCTTGACAGCTCACCATTATCCTAAGTTGGGATTCTTGATCAGTCCACCACCTAACCATGTCAGAATTCCCCATACCTTTTTTTACAGTTCCAAGGAGGTATGACTGACACACAAAAAGTTTTTTTATAGAGTTTGTACCACTGTTTTGGTCACCTTTCTGTTGCTAGGACAAAATAACTGACTTACACAACTTGGAGGACAAAATGTTTATTTTGCATGATGGCTTCAAGAGTTCGGTTCAAGGTTGGCTGCTTGCATGGTGGAAGGGTCTGGCAGAGGAAAGCTGCCCATCTCATGGCAGGTAGGAAGCAGAGACAACAAAGGAGCCATAGAGGAAGGGCCAGGTGCCAGATAGTGACCCCAAACTCGCTATGCTCCCATGACGCACCCAGATACCCTCACTAGTGTGCTTCCACATCTCTTAAGCCAACCAAGTTGATGATCGTGTTTAACCATCACAAGCACCATGTCCTCCACCAGCAGCATGGGGAGTTCCAGTTACTCCACACCGCTGTCCACTTGGGTACAGTCAAGTCTTTCTGTCAGCCCTTCTAGAGAAGAGCCATAGTAGTTCATCGTGCTTTTTTTTTTTGGCATCAATTTCATGACTAATGATATCGGAAATAAAGGTACTTCAACTTTTCTAACCCATATTTACGGAGGGTTTCTTTTCCTTTTTACTGTTAAGCTTTAGAAGTTATTTGTATATTCTAGGTACAAATTCTGTAGGTGATAAATTCTGGCCTTGTATCCTGCAACCTTGCTAAGTTCACAGATAAGTTCAGTCACTTCTTTTAGATCCTTTCTTTTTCTTTCCTGGCTTATGTAGATAGATAATTGTGTCTATTCATAAAGATACTATTATACTTTTCTAGTCTATGTGATTTTTATTACAGTATTTTCCTGTTCCCTACTGCACTGACAAGTGTACCCAGTACTATGCAGGAGACAAGAGACGAACACCAACATCCTTGTCCTCTTCCTCATCTTAAGAAAATTCTTGTCTTTTACCATGAAACTTTTCATAGATGACTTCTTTTAGAGTGAAAAGACTGCGTTTTCTTTTAGCCTGCTGAAATGGATTGCACTGACTTTCTTCTACTACCAAACCTGCTTTACCAGGATAAACTTCACTTGCCCCAGTGTATTGTACTTTTTAAATATTGTTAAGTTTCACTGCCTAAAAACTTTTAAATAACTTTTGTATCTGCCTTCCTGAAAGCTGTTAGTCCATAATTTTCTTTTTTCTTTTTTTTTTTTTGTTTTGAGACAGGGTTTCACTTCATAGTTAAGGCTGGCCCTGAGTTTACTATGTAGCCTAGGCAAGCCTCAAACTCAACAATCCTCCTGTCTCTGCCTCCTGAGTGCTGGGATTACAGGTGTGAGCCACCACAGAGCTCCACAAAGAGCCATTTACTTTAATGAAGTTATTCAAGTTTTTGTCTTTCTTAAGAGATTCTAGGTACAAGATGGAAGAAGATGGACTAACATTATGCTCATCAATTATTTACAAAAGTGATGCTGGTAACCCAGAAACACTCTGCATGGCAAATAGAAGAGACAGCATAGAAGAAAATAACTGATTCTCACACTATTTAGTTCTTAATTAAGTTAGATCCTGATCTGCTTCCATACAGTTGACCTCTTTAATTATGTAGGCTGTGCAACGAGTTTTTACTTCTTCTACTGTTTTCTTTTTGCATATCTCCAGATTTCACATAGTTTTCCAGATCTCTGCTTTTCCTTGAAGTAAGTTAATATGGATAAGGGAACCAAAATGAAATTAATTTTATAGCAATAAAAAGAGTCTTGCTTGGGCCGGAGGGTTAGCTCAGTGGCTCCGGCGCCTGCCTTGCAAGCGCAAGGTCCTGAGTTCCATCCTGGTGACCACATACAATGCTGGGTGTGGAGACTCATGCCCACCAGCAATCAATACCACATACCACAGTGCTGGGCATGGTGGCTCATGCCTGTAATCCCAGCACTCGGGAGGCAGAGGCAGGAGGATTGCTAAGTTCGAAGCTTGCCTAGGCTACATAGTAAGCTCAGAGCCAGCCTGAACTACAAAGTGAGACCCTGTCTCAAAAAAAAATAATAATAATAATAATAATAGCTTTCTTCTACTAGGCATCTTTTCTCAGGCACCAAGACTCTACCTTTCCAATAAATGGGGAAGCATAGAAAGAAGAGACTTCAAAAGTTAACATTCTTCGATAGCTAATTTTTAGCAACTCTGGCATTGAGATGTCTCTATTTTCCTCTCTTCTTTGTGATGTATGTAGGGTAAGTGGCTCCAGGCTTTATCAGTCCATTGCCTGTAGAAGTCTGATACAAACCCTTAGGGTCACATGTCACACACACTCCATGGTCATCACATATGTTCCACAGTTCATCATGTAGGTCTCACAGTCATCATCTAAGTTCCACAGTCACCACATAAATCTCACAGTCACCATATATGTCCCACAGTCATGGCTGTTGTGTTGACCAGGCACTTTCTCCTCCTCAAAGATCAGTGTGTCTCCTTTTCTATCTAAGAAAACCTCTAGTTTCCCTGCTAATGAATTTGCATGGATTAAGTTACATTTGCAGTGGGAATCATAATGAAAAAGCTATTTTTATCTTCAAAATAAAGCAACAAGCTCCAGTGGGTTCTGCCAACTGCCTGGTGGGAATTATCACTGATGGCTAAAAATACAACTATCTTGTGGGGACAGTGCAGGGGTTCAAGGAACACTGAGATCTCTGCTGGTTGTTGGTACATTCAGTAAACTGGGTGATAACATAAACATGGTCAACACTGACTGCTGGCAAAGTTCCCAAAAGCAAATCCTGTCATAAGGTCACTGAGCCAGGCAAGAGGACCTGAACACAAGACCCCCAGCTGGCACAGCAGACTATCCACTGACTCAAAACTATAGGATCCATCTGGTGGTGACCAGGGCTGCTCAAAAGTCCCTCTCCACACAAACCAACCTGCAGGCCACACTGTACTGGCCAACAAGTCCTTAAGCTTGTTTTGAATTCAAATAACTCTAGTCTCATAGCCCCTACTATTTACTCAAAGAGTTAAGTAGATTGCTATTTCTTTCTCCAATACTTGATAGAGCTCACCACTGAAGGCAACTGGTCCAGAAGCTTTCTTTGTGAGAGTGGTTTAAAATACATATTAAACTTTTACTCACATTGGGCTCCTTTTTTTAAATTTTTTATTCTGAGAAAAGATGTCCGTAAGTCTCCAAGTTTCACAGTCTGCATTCAAATTTTAAGTCCTCCCTCTTCCACCTCCCAGAACACTTGCTCATCCATGGCAAAGTGGTATATTTTTTTAAACAGAACCAAGGTATTCTGTCTATTTCTTCTACAATGCTCACAGTACACAAAACAATTAGAGAAAAGGCATCCAAATTGGGGAAAAAAAGTCAAACTGTCATTATCTCTTAACAACATGATCTTATCTAGTGAAATTTCCAAGAACTCCAGCAAAAGAACTATTTGAACTAACGAATAAATTTCACAAAGTTGCAGAATATAAAATAAATATACTAAAATCAGTAACATTTCTATACATAAATTATCTGAAAAGCAAATTTTAAAAACAACTCCACTTAGATATAAAAATAAAATAGCTGAGCCGGGTGTAGTGGCTCACACCTGTAATCCCAGCACTCAGGAGGCAGAGATAGGAGGATTGCTGAGTTCCAGGCTTGCCTGGGGTACATAGTGAGCTCAGAGCCAGCCTGAACTACAAAGCAAGACCCTGTCTCAAAAAAAATAAAATAAATAAAATAGTTGACCAATGGCACAGCTAAAAGACAAACAACAACATGAGAAAAAATATTTACTAGCCATTTGTCAAAGGGCTACTATCTAGAATATATAAAGAACTTAAACAAATCAGTCCCCCAAGTTTAAAGACCCAATTCAAAAATGGGCATCTGAAATGAACAGATACTTCTCAGAGGAGGAAGTCAAAGCAGCCAAGAAGCATATGAAGAAATGTTCAACATCACTGGTCACTCAAGAGATGTAGATGAAAACAACACTGAGATTTCATCTCACTCCACAAAGAATGGCTGCTATTGCAAAAGTAACCAGCAACAAATGCTGGTGAGGCTTCAGGGAGAAAGGAACCGTTCTCCACTGTTGGTGGGATTGTAAACTTGTGCAACCACTGTGCAGATCAATGTCGAGATTCGTCAGAAAACTAGGATTAGAGATCCCATTTGACCCTGCTATTCCCTGCTAGGAATATACCCAAAGGAATTAAAAGAATTATATCATAAAGACATATGTACACCCATGTTCATAGCAGCTCAGTTCATGATAGCCCAATCTTGGAAACAACCCAGATGCCTATGAACTGGAAACTGGATAAAGAAGATGTGGTTTTTTAAAAAACGGAGTATTACTCTGCCATAAAGAACAACAAGTTTCATTCATTATGTGCAAATGGACATACCTTGAGGACATACTCATAAGTGAAATAAATAGATCACACATATGTAAATACCGTATCTTTTCTCTGGTATGAGAACCTGTAGATGTAAATGAGTTCTAGAATGTATGATAGATTTTGTGAAATAGGAAATATTCAAAGGGAAGGTGGTAGGGAAAAGTAATGAGGGGAAAGAATAAATATGTTTTAAAAAGAAAAAGAAAGCACATGTATATAGGGGGTAGAGGGTTGTGGGGTGGGTAGGTATATGAGTAAAAATGAAAATTAGGGCCGGAGGGTTAGCTCAGTGGTTCCGGTGCCTGCCTCGCAAGTGCAAGGTCCTGAGTTCGATCCCCAGTAACCACATATAATGCTGGGCGTGGAGACACGCCCACCAACAATCAACACCGCATACCACAATGCTGGACATGGTGGCTCACGCCTGTAATCCCAGCACTCGGGAGGCAGAGACAAGAGGATTGCTGAGTTCGCGGCAGCTTGCCTGGGCACCATAGTGAACTCAGGGCCAGCCTGAACTACAAAGCGAGACCCTGTCTCAAAAAGCAAAAAAATAAAATGAAAATTAATTCGTGTCATATACGGATACAAATTCCCCAATGTTGAGTGTATGTAAAATGTACCAATAAAGAATTCAACTATTAAAAAAAATAAAATAGTTGGTAATAAATTTAATTAAAAGGCAAACGTTCTTTATAATAAAAACTATAAAACCTTGAAGAATAAAGTAAAAGAGGACACACAGAAAAAAATAGAAAGACAGCCAGCCTGTGTTCACAAGTGAATCAAAATTATAAAAAATGTCCACAGGGCCAGAGATTTAGCTCAGTGGCTCCAATGCTTGTCTAGCAAGTGTAAGGTCCTTGATTCAATCCCCAGTAACCACATACAACAATATCAGGCATGGTGACTCATACCTACTGGCAATCAGTACCACATACCACAATGCCAGGCACAGTGGCTCACACTTATAATCCCAGCACTTGGGAGGCAGAGGCAGGAGGATTGCTGTGAGTTTGAGGCTTGCCTGGCCTACATAGTAAGCTCAGGGCCAACCTGAACTAAAAACTGAGACCCTGTCTCAAAAAAAAAAATCCACTTTACACAAAGCAAGCTATAGATTCAATGCAATCTGTATCAAAATACCAAGTACTTTCTTCAAAGAGCTACAGAAAATGTCCTCAACTTTATTTAGAACTGCAAAAAAATAATAATAATAAAACTGCATAGCCAAAGTAATCTGGAGTAAAAAGAACTAAGCAGGAGGCATTACACTTCAAAATAAAGTACATAGCCGGGCGCGGTGGCTCACGCCTGTAATCCCAGCACTCGGGAGGCAGAGACAGGAGGATTGCTGAGTTCGAGGCTTGCCTAGGCTACATAGTGAGCTCAGGGCCAGCCTGAACTACAAAGCAAGACCCTGTCTCAAAAAAAAAAAACAAAAAAAATAAAAAAATAAAGTACATAGCTACAGTAATTACAATAGCATGGTGTGGTATAAAAACAGATGCACAGACTAATGGAACAGAATGATCTTCAACAAAAGTACTAAGAACATGCATTAGGGAAAAATCTCTTTGATAAACAGGGTTGAGGAAACTGCATATACACGAGCAAAAAAATGAAACAAGACTTCTATTTCTTACCTTGTACAAAAAAAATCAATTCAAAATGGATTAAAACAAATATGTAAGAACTGAAATTGTAAAACTGCTAGAGGAAAATTCTTAAAAGAGTGGAATGGGTAAAGGACATTTTTAGATAAGTCAAAGCATAGAAAACAAAATCAAAAATAAATTTAAAAAGAGTTTATTGACTAAAATACTTCTGTACAGCAAAAGGAAATCAACAGAGCTGGGCATGGTGGCTCACACCTATAATCCCAGCACTCAGGAGGCACAGGCAGAAGGACTGTTTTGAGTTTGAAGCTAGCCTGGGCTACATAGTGAGTTCAGGGCCAGCCTGAACTACAAAGCAAGACCCTGTCTCAAAAACTAAATAAATAAAATTGTATATACAATAGTAGAATATTGTTCAGGTTTTTTAAATGATGGAATTCTGTTGTTTGTAACAAAATAGAACTCAAAAATATGATTTTAAATGAAATCAGTCAGGTGCAGAAAAACAAGTACCACTTATATGTGGAATAAAAAACAGTTGGCCTTGGGCCGGAGGGTTAGCTCAGTGGTTCTGGCGCCTGCCTCGCAAGCGTAAGGACCTGAGTTCGATCCCCGGTTCCCACATATAATGCTGCACCCAGCATTATGGTGTGGTGGCTCACGCCTGTAATCCCAGCACTTGGGAGGCAGAGACAGGAGGATTGCTGAGTTCGCGCAGCTTGCCTGGGCACCATAGTGAGCTCAGGGCCAGCCTGAACTACAAAGCAAGACCCTGTCTCCAAAAAGCAAAAAAAAAAAAAAAAAACAGTTGGTCTCATAGAATTTGAGAGTAAAAGAATGATTATCAGAGGCTGGCAGAAGTAAAGAAAAGGAAGGCATGGAAAAAATTGACCAATGGACACTAAGTTACAGTTAGAAGCAAGAAATTATGGCCTTCATAAAGAAGGCTAAATTTTCGGGAGGCAGAGACAAGAGGATTGCTGAGTTTGCAGCGGCTTGCCTGGGCACCATAGTGAGCTCAGGGCCAGCCTGAACTATAAAGCGAGACCCTGTCTCAAAAAGCAAAAAAAAAAAAAAAAAGAAGGCTAAATTTGTGTCAATTGTAGAAAAATGGATGTAACCCTTACCTGAAAATGCAGAAGGACTCCTGTGAGTTTGAGCTTGCCTAGGCTCCATAGTGAGCTCAGGACCAGCCTGAACTACAAAGCGAGACCGTCTCAAAACACACACACACACACACACACACACACGCACATGCACACCAACTTTGTTTTGATACTCTGGCCTCCCTCACTCAAAAGGGGCTAAGTGTTCTTCTTTCCAAGTATTCCACATATAATGCCTCCATTTTATAGTTAGCAACACAATAAAATTCTGAAAGCATATGTATTTTAAACCTCCACTGAAATTATCACAAGATAACAGCACAGCAAGCTGCGCTGAGCCTTTCTCTATTTAATGTTCTGTTGTCCTGTTGTTCTATTGTTCCATATATTCTCACATTAAAGGACTTGTTTGCTCTTTTTTCAACCTCTAGGGAAAGATTTTCCATAAATGCAACTTGTTAAATGGACATAAAAGGTCGGTGAAGTTTTTGTCTTATTAGCAGAAAAAGTGGATATTTGTTGCATGTATTTAAACACTATTCTAGATATGCTACGGGGGAAACTACAACCATCTCATTTAAATGAAGACAGTTTTATTTTTCTAAATTACATATGTATGCAATGGTTCTCCCTCTCTCCCTCTCTCCCTCCTTCTCTCTCCCCCTTATTTTCCCAGGGAACAAATCACTGGGTACACAGACATCACTTTGTTCCTGCATTCATGCTGTTTAAATCTGACCACTTATTCAGGTACCTTTCCCCTTGCATTTACATCCAAATAGTGACACTCTGAAAGGACTCTCCCAACAGTCTTTTGCTTACTGATTTTAGCACCTGTCATAGCTGTTTTTCCCTGGTTGCTGAGAAAAAATACTCAACATCCAAAGGTTTAAGGAGAAAGGTTTATTTAACTCACAGTTTGTAAAGGTTTCAGTCCATAATCAGCTGGCTCCAAGGCAGACTGGCACATGGCAGAGGGGTGTCTGTTCACAGCACCCATGCAGTAGCAAAACAACAAGGGATCTTAACAGCATCTTTCTGCCCCTTTTATTTTATCCAGACTACCAGGATCAGAGCAGTGATCAATCACCAAACCAAACTGGTTTCACAATCATACTGCCTTAATCCCAGCATCACACACTCTAGATTCAGCCACCTCTGAAAAAGCCACCTATAACCACATGAGGTTTTAGAGGGGCATCCAGACACAGGCCAAGACAGTCTCCACGAATCTTTCTTGCCCTGAGGCATTTATTAATCACTGGAAAACAGTTCTTATTTCTTCCAGTATCCTCCTATATTTACTCATTTTGAAAATCTTCAAAATGTTCTGTGAAAGCAAAGTACACCCAGGACCCCTGTATAAGAGGGTCAGGGGACGAACACAACCTGGAGAGAAGGAATTGCTACCAAGGAAGGCATGCAAGATACTCAGAGCTCTTCTTTCAATCTGTGCAAAAATATGTTCACCGTGGCCACTCAGGTTCAAAGGGATTCTTCTGCTGTGTAAACTGTGGCTGTTTACCAGACTCTCTGGGTCAAGATGATAACAGGATATTGGCAGAGGATCTAAAGAAGCTACATTTCCATACAATAACCTCTCACTTCCACCCTGATGGAAGACCTCAGACCACTTCAGACCTAAAAAATTGGATATGGCTAGAAAAATGCAGGAGGTCATGCTTGACTCTGAAACTACAGCAGTGTACACCCTTTCATCTTTTATCTTACACACAGCTTAGTTTAAAAAAGCAAAAAGAACTGGGAATAGTGACAGAAGCCTGTAATTTCAGCATTCTATGAGGCTCATGCAGGAGGATTACAAATTTGAGCCTACTCTGGGTAACTTAGTGACTTAGCAAAACTCTAAAAATTTTTTTAAAAATTAGAAAAGGGCTGGAACTCTTCCTCAGTGTAAAGGCCCTGGGTTCAATCCCTGGTACTGGGGGGAAAAAAAGTATTTCTTTTCTCTCTTTCTTTATTTTCTTTGCTACAGAAAGATATCCTGAGCCTTATTATAACTTTATAAATTTAGGCTAATTCAGGATGCATCACCTTATCAACCTGATGAAGGCAAATCCAGTGCTTTACCACTGAGCTCCATCCTACCAAAAACTGGTACAAAATCAAAAGAATATTAGTTTAAATCAACTGTCACAGAAGAACCCATGAGCATTCTGCCAATGGTACCACTAGAAAACTGGTTCTAGGACTCACCCAATACCAAGCTCATATCTTCAGTATCCACAATAGTTATGCCATCTGTTTTAATACTACTGTGGAAGATAATGATACAGTTCATTCAATTCATTGACAGTTAAGCTAAGAAAATTGAAAATCAAGGAGCAAAGAGTCTAATGTATTTTTACAGGGAAACCCACCAGCATGGCAGAAAAATACCATGATAGAAAATGCAAATTTAATTATAGGTTTACTTTAAATATTAAGCTATTCCAAAATGTTGAAAGCAAAATTCTACTTATCAATCATTAATATACTGACTGGGCTTAGTGGTGCATGCCTGTAATCTGAGCACTCTCTGAGGCTGAGGCAGAATGATTCCAAGTCTGAGCCCAATTCATGCAATTTACCAAGATCCTGTGTTGAGATTTTAAAAAAAGAAAGAGAGGTATCGCAGTGTGAAAGCCCTGGGCTCAATTTCCAGTAACATGCCAATTTAAGCACATAACGTAACTCAACACATAACATATGTGCAAAGTAACTTTCAAGCCAAAGAATGTGGAAATTTCACCCACTGCTTCATGCCCTAGGACAGATCTCAGTAACGTAAAGTCCAAGTTGCACCTACCATCTGTGTCTTCCATCAAACAGTCTCAAGAGCATCACTTCATTTCCTTCTCTCCATCTCACTAGCTTTGCACATTTTGGGCTCCTCTGGTTAAGAGTTTCTTCTATACTTCTGATCTACTCCTTGTCCAGAAGACAGTAGTCATGGCAACTGATAAACATAAGGTAATGTGGATGCCCAGAAGTGGCAATGACTCTGAGGCTGCAGGAGAAGAATGACATGTTGTTGTAGACAGAAACGGAGCTAGGATGAGGGCCAGGGATTTAGCTCAATGGTTCCGGCATCTGCCTGGCAAGTACAAGGTCCTGAGTTTGATCCCTGGTACCACATACCACAATGCTGGGTATGACTCACACCCACCAGCAGTCAGTACCATATACCACAGTTCTGGGTGTGGTGGCTCACACCTATAATCCCAACTCTCAGGAGACAGAGGCAGGAAGATTACTGAGTTCGAGGATTGCTGGGGCTACACAGTGAGCTCGGGGCCAGCCTGAACTACAAAGCAAGACCCTGTCTCAAAAAAAAAAGCTAAAGACTAAAAAGAAAAAAAAAAGAAGAAAGAAAGAGAAAAGAAAAAGAAAAAAAAAGAAGAATCAACAAATGGGATCTCAGTCTACCAAAAAACTTCTGCACAGCAAAAGAAACCACTGGCACTGCTAAAAGACAACCAACAACATGAGAAAAAATATTTACTAGCCATTTGTCAGACAAAGGGCTACTATCTAGAATATATAAAGAACTTAAACAAATCAGTCCCCCCAAGTTTAAAGACCCAATTCAAAAATGGGCATCTGAAATGAACAGACACTTCTTAGAGGAAGAAATAAAAGCAGCCAAGAAGCTTATGAAGAAATATTCAACATCACTGGTCACTCGAGAGATGTAGATGAAAACAACACTGAAATTTCATCTCACTCCACAAAGAATGGCTGCTATTGCAAAAGTAACCAGCAACAAATGCTGGTGAGGCTGCGGGGAGAAAGGAACCCTTCTCCACTACTGGTGGGATTGTAGACTGGTACAACCATTGTAGAGATCAGTGTGGAGATTCCTCAGAAAAATAGGATTAGAGATCCCATTTGACCCTGCTATTCCCCTGCTAGGAATACACCCAAAGGAATTAAAAGAGTCATATCATAAAGACATATGTACACCCATGTTCATAGCAGTTCAATTTGTGATAGCCCAATCTTGGAAACAACCCAGATGCCCATCAGCTAGAGACTGAATAAAGAAGATGTGAATTTTTTTAAACGGAGTATTACTCTGCCATAAAAATGACAGATTTCATTCATTTATGTGCAAATGGATACAGCTGGAGGACACAATAATAAGTGAAATAAATAGATCACACATATGTAAATACCATATCTTTTCTCTGGTATGAGAACCTGTAGATATAAATGAGTTCTAGAATGTATGATAAGCGCTTCTCAGCCTTTTGACTAAGATCAAGTGTAGAATGTATGATAGATTTTGTGAAATAGGAAATATTCAAAGGGAATGTGGTGGGATAACATAATGAGGCAAAAGAATAAATATGATTTGGAAAGAAAAAGAAATAGCATGTATATAAGGGGTGGGGGGTTATGGATGGGTAGGGATATGGGTAAAAATGAGAATTAACTTCTGTCATATACTGGTACAAATTCCCCAATGTTGAGTGTGATTGTGAGCTGTATATAAAATGTGCCAATTTAAAAAAAAAGAAATTGGAATTAATTTGGTTGGAAGAAAGTGTGGATTTGGAGACTGGAACCTAGAGAAATTCTAAGTGTCTGGGTATGAAATACCAAATGGATCCCATCAATAGAGACAGCAGTGGAAATCATGCTAAACAATTCCCTAATGAAGAAAAGAAATGAGAGAAAAAAGAATAGTAACAAAGACATCCACTCATCTGCCCTTAAAGTGTTTCTGCCTCACATATATTTTAATTTTCTCCTAGTGAACACCCTCATATTTGTATTAAATTCTGTAGTGTAAAGACCCAAGTCTTAGAAGCCACCCAATGAAATCATTTGGACTAGCTCTAAATAACCATCCAGAAAGATCTATGAGGTACGTCCTATCAATGGGACTTTCCCAAACTTAATTCAGTCCCTGGAAATGAAAAGCACTACTGTGTGTCACTTCTAGCATCTCTCTGAGGTCAATACTAAAGGATGTCTTCATACTAAATTCACACATCTATTCACTGTATTCTATTAAAAATACACCATGTGCAATGCACTGACCATGTTAAGATGGGCCTCCTGGGAGACATCCAGAGTCCCCACTCCTCTAAATCGTAACAGTATTTCTATCTTCTTGTAAAAAGTCAGAGGTAATTTTATACCTTGTTTCATTTTAGGGTACTCTAATCTATTTGGGAACACAATTGCTTGTGACTTGACAATTTTCTTTCAATATTAACTGCAGTGGCTTGGTGTCTAGGTGTCCCCCAAAGCCTCATGTACTTACAGGCAGGGCTTTTCAGAGGTGGCTGCATGTAAGATGTGTGATGCTGAGTTAGTTTATAAATTGGTGTAGATGTTCTGAGTGTGGACAATGGGAAGCCCCAACCTGGGTGTGGGTGATACCAAGCACAGGCTTGCAGTCTGGCTTGTTGCTTGCCCCTTCCTGCCTGTTTTGCCATGGACTGTTTCTTCTCCGCCAGGCCACCTTGCCTCAGAGTCAGCCAACTACAAACTGAAACCTTCACTAACTGTGAGCCATAATAAACCTTTCCTCCTTTAACTGGAGTATAATGAGTATTTTGTCACAGAAATAAGAAAAGTAACTAAGACCTTAACAAAGAGCACACTACAGTAATATGGTTTGGACTACTGCTATTTACTTCCCATCTATAGATAAGAAACTTTAGGAATATACAGTTTTATTATCTACTCTATTCAGACATTAGTAAAAGTTCATTATATCTTTTGTGTCAGAAGACTCAAAGCCTAAGTCATCTTGGCCTTCCCATAAATCTTCACTCCTCAGTCCCTATTTCTGACCTTAGCAGTACCATTACCCACCATTACCTTTCTCCACCCAAATGATCCAAACCTTCCCTCTCTTTCACACTAACCTCCAATTCAACCAGCCTTTACCCTTTTCTCTGAATTTCGCTGACTGTATAATCTCCAACATATACGTATATATCATGCCACTGTGTGCCTCCAACCAGTCTGTGCATAAGTCTCCAACCAATGTAGCATTTACATTTAAGTTTTCTTATGTTAGTCTATAAATATTGCATGTAAGGTTCCTTCTCCCCTCTGTTGACTAGAATATACCAGCTATTTGGGGGAACACCCATCTGCAGATGGTGTGTTCAGTAGCACCAGACTATGTAACTCTGTGCACATAAAAGATAAACAATATTTGCAAATGAGAGAAAACCCTCTTGGTTTTCATAAAATTTCATATGATTCCTGATATACTTTGGCCATTTGATAAAAATTTCAGGTCATAATATTACTTATTACATCAGCATTAAGTTCATCCTGCCAAACACTTCAAGGAAAGTCCTATTTTAATGAAAGAAGAAAGGTTGGGGAAGGTAAATCTTTTAGCATTTTGATGTCACTGCTACTAACACTGTATTACTATCCTTTACAATTTAAGGTACTGTTACTAATGAAAGATAGGGAAAACAGTGACAAATTAAGAGTTAGTAATACTGGAATTTTAAAAAATAAACCCTTGGTACCTAAGACAGTGAAACCAGTAATACCTGGACCATCAAAGCTAATAACATCTTGTGTAACTATACCCAGATCTTCTTTCCCTCGTCGGAGTGGTAAGTTCACATAGGCAGTTTCTCCCTAAGCAGTCAGAAGAACTCTAAGACAGTAAGACCATGTCAGGCACATCAGGATCCCACTCTATTCAGTCAAGCAGACCTACTACCCAATGCCATCAGGAGGCAGAGTTTCAAATGGCATAGGAAGCAGTTCAGAAAAGAGTAGTAACAGTGATCAGAAATAAATAGGATAAAATATTAAAAATGAACACAACATTACACAGAGCCAGGTGTCATGCAAAAAGCCTGTAATCCCAGCTACTCAGTAAATTGAGACAGGAGGATCGCCAGTTCAAAACAAGCCTGGGCATGGGCCAGGGATTTAGCTCAGTGGTTCCGGCATCTGCCTGGCAAGTGCAAAATCCTGAGTTTGATCCCTGATACCACATATCACAATGCTGATCATAGTGGCTCACGCCTGTAATCCCAGTGGAAGCAGGAGGATTACTGTGATTTCAAGGCTTGCCTGGGCTACATAGTGAGTTCAGGGCCTTAAATATAAAGTAAGACCTTGTCTCAAAAAACTAAAAAAAAAAAAAAAAAAAAAAAAGCCTGGGCAATATGGCAAGATACAACCTCAAAATAAAAAGTCAAAACATGCCACCAAAGAGCCAGGGATTTAGCACAAATGGTACCACGCCTACCTTGGAAGCAGAAAGGCCCAAGTTCGATCCCCAGTACCGCAAAAAAAAAAAAAAACATGCCACCAACAGATCGTAGTCAGTCTCCACTGATGTGTGTTAATGGGGAGGTGGCAGAGGAAGGAGGGCAAAGACAGGCCAGAAAGGAAACTCAGCCCAGAAAACACAAGCAGGAAACAACCCAGACACAATCCATGACACACATATGCATCTCTCACATGACAGAGTCACATATATGCAACATATACCCAACAGAGCACAAGGCATAAGGGACATCCCTGAGGGCAACCTTGACATCTCAGGGTCTCTAGAAGTGTGCGTGCACACATACCCACACACATATGTACACCCACACACTGCCATTGCATACAAGCATTAGGTTGAAGCCATACCCACTCACCCATGTCTAAGGGGTCCTGATTCTCTGCCCTGAGCCTAGGAGACCCTTTTTATAGCATGCACTTACACTAAAAGGATACTTCTTGTCTTTAGCAAACAAACTATTTCAAACTCCAAAGACACTCATTATGGTGGGAAAGAGGAGAAGCTGTAGAGGGGCCAATTACCAAACTGGGCTTTTAAGGCCTCCCTTGAAATCAGTGTCTCTCCTGCCTCTGCCTTTTTCCTCTAAAATAAAGCCTCATATTCAGGTTAAAGAAACTGTCTTCAGGGTAAAAACTGCCTCTGTAGCAAAACGGTAGATCCACTAAATGCAAAGGCACAGAGAGCGAATGGAAGCATTTTACTTCCTGGCCATCAAAATGAGATTGGTGGAATTGTGCCAAAGCCAGAAATAAAAGTGCACCACGCTCTTCTCCCTGAAATCTGCCAGGTTTTGAAGTCACATGCACTTCACAGGACACAGACTAAAACTGACCCATGTGTAAGCTTATCACATGCAGCTCGGTATGAGATGGTATCCTTCAAACATTCCACGAAGTCCTTTTCAGCTCCTTCTTGGCTGTGCAAGCTCCACACCCTAGAAGTGAAATCCGCGTCTCCCTCTGGTCACACCTTCTGGTCACAGGGACAGCCTCAGGGACTTGGCCCGGCCTCCTGGACCTGGCCCAGGCGCTGCCAGCATGAACAGGCTCCAGTTCCCAGCTTGCAGAGACTGAGGCTGCCTTTGCAGCCACCTGGCCAGGCTTGGCCAGCTCTGCAGCCTTCTGGTCACCCTGATCAGCTTCCTGGGAGGCCTTGGGCCCTTCACAAGTTACCACTCTGCCTGTGGGATGAGATGAAAGGCAGCTTTGCATTCTCCACACTTGCTACCCTACAAAGCAGGGAGGAAAATACCACCTTTGGATGAGTAATAATCTAGCCAGCTAGCTTCACTACCAGGAATTTCCTGGGAAACTTCATTCTGGCTCTAAATACTTTAGTATTTGTATCATTTGTCACGTTTCCCACCCAGATACTGAGCTTAGAGTGTGGAGTTACCCCAAGCCAAGGTGATGCTATTAGGACCTAAATAGTCAACAAGAAAGAAACAAAAATATTTTCTATTTTAAAATTAGTTCACCCACTGTGTGAATTTTAAAGAGGAAAAACACCAAAATAGTAGCTGTTCAGCATAAAAGATTTAATGTAGACTATATTAGA
Organism: Thryonomys swinderianus; assembly: GCA_004025085.1. Classification (NCBI taxonomy): domain Eukaryota; kingdom Metazoa; phylum Chordata; class Mammalia; order Rodentia; family Thryonomyidae; genus Thryonomys; species Thryonomys swinderianus. The sequence goes on from PVIC010004178.1 coordinate 49,400, forward strand.
ATATGGGTTTCTTCTCAGGAAGGGAAGCTAGAACCAAAGGGATCTTAGAGATCAAATAATGTAATTACTTTAAGAAGAAAAGCCTCTGCCCAGAATTAATGGTTCAGACTCACAGGACAGTGTCAAGGATACTATAAGCTAATTAAAGGGGTCTCTACTGGCCAAAGCTAAGACAATCTAAATATCAAAACAAATAACTGTAAATTATTCAAACATATCGAATCTACAAAATCCATGGTCAATAAAATGCCCATATCAATCCTCCTCTAAAAAAAATGCAGAGAAGTTGGGCATAGTGGCTCATACCTGTAATCAGCACTCGGGAGGCAGAGACAGGATGACTGCTGAGTTCAAGGCTTGCCTGGGCTATATAGTGAGCTCAGGGCCAGCCTGAACTACAAAGCGAGACCCTGTCTCAAAAAAAGAAAAATGCAGGGCCGGAGGGTTAGCTCAGTGGTTCCGGCGCCTGCCTCGCAAGCGCAACGGACCTGAGTTCGATCCCCGGTAACCACATATAATGCTGGGCGTGGAGACACGCCCACCAACAATCAACACCACATACTACAATGCCGGACGTGGTGGCTCACACCTGTAATCCCAGCACTCAGGAGGCAGGGACAGGAGGATTGCTGAGTTCGCGGCGGCTTGCCTGGGCACCATAGTGAGCTCAGGGCCAGCCTGAACTACAAAGCGAGACCCTGTCTCCAAAAAGCAAACAAAAAAAAAGAAAAATGCAGAGAATAACACACTGACCACCAGTGGTGGTTGGCAGGCCCCAAACTATTAATCTGAAAATTGATTTTTAAAAACTGCTTCTCTTTTTCATACTGTATTTCTGGAAAATCAAATAATCAATGATGGAAATTTTACCCATATAAATGAATACCAAGTAACAAATGTGGAGAGAACAACAGATTTAGAAATTTTCCATTTTTCAACTCCTAGGGAAGACCATCAATTGTCACAAAAATACATTATGTAAAAAGTTGATGAAATGTATAAAAAGATCCCAGTGAACATGCCCAGGGCTGACCTGACCACAGACAGGTTTTAAAAGCAATTTAAATAGTGAGCTCAGAGCCAGCCCAAACTATAAAGCGAGACCCTGTCTCAAAAAAAAAAGCAATTTAAAATCTGTGCTACCTGGGCAGAGGATTTAGCTCAGTGGTTCTGGTGTCTCCCTTGCAAGCACAGGGTCCCAAGTTTGACCCCCAGTAACCACATACCCCAGTTATGGGCATGGTAACTCATGCCCACCAGCAATCAGTACCATACACCACAATGCTGGGTGTGGTGGCTCACGCCTATAATCCTAGCACTGGAGAGGCAGAGGCAGAAGGACTGTTGTGAGTTCAAGGCTAGGCCTGGGCTACATAGTGAGCTCAGGGCCAGACTGAACTACAAAGCAAGACCCTGTCTCAAAAAAAAAAAAAAAGTAACTGATATACTAAAAAAAATACAGAAAACAATCATAAAATGCCTAACTAAAATCAAGGGTCAGGATTTTAGCTCAGTGGTTCTGGCACCTGCCTCACTCAGGCAAGGTCCCAAATTCAATCCCTGATACCAAAAAAATTTAAAAGGCAGGGGAAAAGTGGAAGACACAACCTGAAGCAAAAGAACAAATAAAAACAATAATGAACACGTAAAGGAGTATTTCCCACCTCTTTCTGTGTGGCCAGCAGCCTCCTAATCCCAGAACCAAGACAGTATGTACCCCCCACTACTGGGTCTCAGAGGACTTGTACTCTTCTCACTGTAACTATTTTCTCTGTGAAAATAAATAAATACCTAGAAATGACAAAGTAAAACAAAAACACAATACAGCCAGAATAAAGGACAGTACAGCACAAATCCAGCAAAGTGTAGAGAGAGACAGTAGTCCACAGTGCTACTCTGCAATACATGTTGAGCCTCTGGGGCGTGAGATACATAAGGACACAGAACACTGATCTCAGGATTCAAACAGAAGCTGAACATGGCAATGTGCACCTGTAATCCCAGGACTCAAGAGGCTGAGGCAGGAGGACTGCCACAAGTTCAGGGCCAGCCCAAGCTGTTACACAGTAAATTCAAGGCCACCTTGAACAACATTATGAGACCATCTCAAAAAAATAAAACCAAACAAGATTCAAACAAACACTTTTTCCTCCTGAGCAGACTAGCCATTTCTTCCATCCAGGAAGTGTGAGGAAAAAAAGCTGACTAGGCAAGGAGCAGGGTCTCAGGTCCCCTTGGTGCCTGTCCCCAAAATGAAGTGGTAACATCTCCTGCCTTTTCATTTTGGGAATGATCAAAGGGAATGATTATTTCCTGCCTTTTCCAGAAGGTAAGCTGAAACCTTGATTTTCAATTATTTGGCATGTGTACATTTACATATATAATTCTTTTTTGAAAAGTATAATTCCTACATATTTCACCTTCTTAAAATACATAACTCAGTGAGTTTTAGTATTCTTTCAAAGTTGTGCAGCTACAATACCTATATAAGGGCCATTTTCACCACCCAAAAAGAAAATCAGACCTTCCTCATTCCCTTTCTCCAAGGGCTCCAGCCAACCATGAATCTAAGTCTTGCCTCCATGTGTCTGCCTGTCCTAGATGCTTCCTATCAATGAAATCATATGTTTACACACCCTCAGCAACTGATTTATTTAGCTTGTCTTTACAGTTTATTATGTTACAGCATGGATCAGTATTTCATTCCTTCTCAGGAATCAGTCACGTTCAGAAATACCCATCTTTAGTGAATTATTTCCACTTGGACCACAGCTACCACAGGCACTCACACACAAGTCTTTGCACAGACATGTTTCCAGTTTTCCTAAGCATACACCAAAGAGTAGAACTGCTGGATCACATGGTAATTCTGTGCTGTGTTCATTTTTGAGGAACCGCCATGTCTTTTTTTCAAGGCAGCTAAATATTTTACATTCCAACCAGCAACGGGTAAGGGTTCTAGCTCCTCCACATTCAGACCTAACCCAGGCCTTATCCACCCTTTTCCTGTAACCCAGCTGTGAGGTGGTGCCTCACTGTAGTCCTAATATGCATTTCCTCTGCCTTATGATCTTCTTTTCACGTGAGCATCATGACTTTATGTATCTTCTTTTAGGAGCTATCTAGAACTTCTGCCTGTTTTTGATTGGCTATTTGTACTTTAATTCTTAAAGTAGGCCTTTATCTATTTGGGAAGCAAACCTTCATCAAACAGACAACTTAAAATTTTTCTTTCCATTCGATAGTATTTTCACTTTCTTGAGAACATTCTTTGAAGGATGGGTGCATGTAAATCCAAATAATGTCCACTTTTTCCAGCTTCTTTGTGCTTTTTGTGTCAGATGTAATCACTACCTAAGCCAAAGTCACCATAACTTGTGCTTGTTTTATTCTAGGTGCTTCTACGATTTTAGCTCTTACATTTAAATACATGATCTGTTTTGAGCTCATTTTTATTCAGTGTGAGGTAGGGTTTTAACTTCATTCCTTTGCCAGATTTCTTTTTGTGATGCTTTCAACTTGTTTTTGTACAGCTGCAACCCTCAGAAAAGCAGGTATTTAACAAGACGGAAGGACTAGTTCAATACTGGAGGGGAGAAAATACTGTCTCCCAGGGTGCTGGGCTCATGGAGGGCATATGCTGTAGGAGAAAAGGAGCTGTTATAAAATTTCGATGGTCCCCAATCGATGGTGACAGTGAACAGTGTACATTCTGAAGACATATTATTGCTACTATTTTCACATTGTTTCCACTTCTACATATTATCCTTCATACTGCATATTATTTTCAAGCCATGGGACTTTAAGATTGTTCTCTATACCTCAGACCCTCGCCTTAAAACGAGGAGAGACAAACCAGCATGTCTTCATAGATTTCTAAGGTGTCTGTGTACAAACATCGGCAGGGATCTCGAGCAGCCAGAACACGCCCACTGTTATTATCAGTAAAGGTGACATCATATTAATCCTAGCGATGCAGTTTGCAAAAACATACATCGCAAAATAATGACAGCAGACAAAATGAATTAGACCTAGATATTAAAGCAGAACCACTAAGAATTCAACTAAAAAAAATAGAACCACTAAATCTCCTGCAAAACAGGTTAGGTAGAACTCTTGGAGACACTGGATCAGAGAAAGACTTTGTGAACAAAACCTCATGAGAACTAGCAGAAGGAATCAAAAAATGGGATCTCAGGGCTGGAGATTTAGCTCAGTGCTTCCGGCGACTGCCTCACAAGTGCAAGGTCCTGAGTTCCATCCCCGGTAACCACATACAATGCTGGGCATGGTGACTCACACCCACCAGCAATCAATACCACACACCACAGTGCCAGGCGTGGTGGCTCCGGCTTTAATCCCAGCACTCGGAGGCAGAGACAGGCAGATTGCTGAGTTCGAGGCTTGCCTGGGCTACATAGTGAGTTCAGGACCAGCCTGAACTACAAAGCGAGACCTTGTCTCAAAAAAAAAAAAAAATGGGATCTCGTCCTATTAAAAAGCTTGTTCACCGCAAAAGAAACCATCAGCAGAGCAAAAAGACAATCAACAAATTGGGAAAAAAATTTACCAGCAGTTTGTCAGACAAAGGGCTACTATCTAGAATATACAAAGAGCTTAAAAAAATTAGTGCCCCCCAAAATTTAAAGACCCAATTCAAAAATGGGCATCTGAAATGAACAGACACTTTTCAGAGGAAGAAGTAAAAGCAGCTAAGGAGCATATGAAGAAATGTTCAAAATCACTAGTCCTTTGAGAGATACAGATGAAAACAACACTTAGATTCCATCTCATTCCACAAAGAATGGTTGTTCTCTTGAAATTAAGCAGCAATAAATGCTGGTAAGTCTATGTGAAGAAAGGAATCCTTTCCCACTGTTGGTGGGAATGTAGAATGGTGCAACCACTATGGAGATCAGCATGGCAATTCCTCAGAAAACTTAGATTAGCGATCACATTTGACTCTGCTATTCCCTGCTAAGTAGGTATGTGAAAAATTAAATGTGTCGTATCACAGTGACATATGTACATTCATGTTCACAGCAGCTCAGTTTGTGATAGCTAAATCTTGGAAACAACCCAAATGTCCATCAACTGGAGACTGGGTAAAGAAGATGTGGTTTTTCTATAAAATGGAGTATTATTCTCCCTTAAAGAATGATAAGTTTGAGTCATTTATACTCAAATGGCCATACCTTGAGGACATACTCAAAAGTGAAATAAATAGGTCACAGATGTGTAAATATTGTATCTTTCCTTTGGTATAAAAAACTGAAGATGTAAATGAGCTCTAGAATATATGATAATGTGAAATAGAAAATATTCAAAGGGAAATGGGGTGTAGGGATAAGTAACAAGGGGAAATAAAAATGTGATGGTAATTTTAAAAAGGGAAACAAAGCTTATGTATATAGGGGAAGGGGTAGTAGGGTGGGTAGGGGAATGGGAAAAAATGAGAATTAAATTGTGTTATATACTACTACAGATTCTCAGTATTGAGTATGATCATGATGGGTATATATAATGTAGCAATAAAATTTAAATTTAAAAAAATTTCAAAATACGTGTTTATTATCCTCTGGACTTCCATTGAATCAGTGGTGATTTCCTCTTTTTTGTTCCTAATAGCATGGATTTGAGCCTTTTCTTTCCTTTGTCTGATAAGGTTGGCTAGGGGGTCTGTCAATTTTATTTATCTTTTCAAAGAACCAACTCTTAGATTTGTTGATTTTTTTGTATCATTCTCTTAATCTCCACTGAATTAATTTCTGCCCTGATCCTTATAATCTCCTCCCTATATGAGCTTCGGGTTTGTCTTGCTCCTCTTTTTCTAGTAGCTTGAGGTTCAGCATTAGGTCCTTTATTTGAACTTGCTCTATTTTCCTGGTGTAGGCATTTACTGCTATGAATTTCTCTCATAGAACTGCTTTCACTGTACCCATAAATTCCTGTAAGATGTACTGATTATCATTTAATTGTAAAAACTGTTTAATTTCTTCCTTAATTTCTTCTGTGACTCATTGATTGGTCAGCAGAGTATTATTCAATTTCCAAGTGTCTGTGAGGGTCTTGGAATTTTTTTGCTATTCAGCTCCAATTTCAAGGCGCTATGGTCTGAAAGTATACAGGGGATAACTTCAATTCCTTTGCACTTACTTAAACATGTCCTATGAACTAGTGTGTGGTATATTTTGGAGAATGACCTATGGGCAGCTGGGAATATACACAAAAAAATTACAAAATTGATATCACAGCAACACATGTGTACCCATGTTTATAGTAGCTTAGTTTATGATAGCTAAATCTTGGAAACAAACCAAATACCCACCAACTCTAGATTGGATAAAGAAGACATGGGTTTTTTTCTAAAATAGAGTATCACTCTGCCATAAAGAATGATGAGGTTGAGTCATTTATACTCAAATGGACATACCTTAAGGACATACTCATAAGTAAAATAAATAGGTCACAGATGTGTAAATATTGTATCTTTGGTATGAGAAAGTGAAGTTGTAAATGTGTTCTAGAATGCATAATCAATATTATGAAATAGTAAATATTCAAATGGAAATAGGGTTTAGGGGTAAATAATGAGGGAAAAGAAAACTATTAATGGTTAAAAAAAGGAAACAAAGCTTGTGTATATAGAGGCAGGGGGTTGTAGGGTAGGTAGAGGAAGGAAAAAAATGAGAATTAAGTTATATCATACACTGGTACAAATTCTCAATGTGGAGAGTAATTGTGATGGATATATATAATGTACCAATAAATTAAAAAAATTTTTTAAGACATAGACACTAAATAAATAAATAAACAATGACAGCAGAATTTGGATGGGTTGGTGATATGGTTACTACACCTCTGATTCTCAAGGAAGTTCCCCTGAATCCAGACTCTTAGGGCTCCCCAGCTGAGAACAGTTTGATGGTCATGGTCACCTCTGTGCTGCATGCAGGTCACTTTCTGGGGATTTTTTTCCAGCATATTCTCAAGATGTTATTGTCCTCATAACACAACACGATTGCGTGGCCTTTCTTCTGCCTTCTTCCAGTTCTGAACACTGTCTCTTAGCAGCTCGCATTATTCCTCAGATCTGCCACTAGGTTCAGCACAGCCAACCTCAGTGCATTCTTCTTAGGAGTCTTAGCCTTTTTCCAGAAAATTGGCTTGGTCTGCCCACCTCCAGGCCCACAGGGAACCCCTGCTTCCTGTGTCACTGTGGGACAAGGCTGCACAATCCTGGCACAAAGACTTGGGGCTTAGAAACGTGCCACTTTGATAGGGTGCTGCAGGCATAGACAGAAGCTCACTTTCTGTTTATCTTCCGCAGTCCTGTACATTTCCCAGTGACAAATCCAGGAGCCAAATTTTCCATACCACAAAAAAAAAAAAAAAACAGTTTTAAGTAGTGTGCTGTCCTCTAGATTCTTTCTCTACAGTGCTTCTGTTTCCAAGGCATTCAGCAGCAGAGTTAGAAATACTTTTTAAAGCTACAGTGGGGTGGAGGCATGATTAATTCTGTCTTTTTTCATTATTTCCTGCACATTTCCTAAGTTTTAGGAAACCCACCTCACGTACATCTTTCAGTCTCCCTTACTCCTTTATTCTGTCATCGTCTAATGACATAGATCTGAACACTTTTACACTCAAAGGTGACTTCCTACCAGCTACACAGCTTCAGGAACATTTTCCTCCTTCCCTTCACAACTATCCCTTCAATCAGCATATGTTCACTCATCACAAATTACTCTTAATATGAGCCCAGAGAAACCTGGGGTGGGGTCATGTACAGATGACTAGAGCTCTGACGAACACCAGGATCTGTGGCCCTCCTCTCACTGGAACATACAATACACTGAACTCCAATGTCACTGTGGCTTAGAACAGTCTTCAAAATTCCCTTTAAAAATGCTGTTTCGGGCTGGGGTGAGGCTCAGTGATAGAGCGCTTCCTAGCTTGTACAAGGACCTGGGTACATTCTAACACTAAACCATGAATAATGAATAAAAATCTTTCAGACCCTATTTGTTATCTCTGTCTACTCCCATTACCCACCCTGGAGTATTTTATTCCTTGGACTAAAACTGACAATTCTGGCCTTGTCATGCCCCCAGGCTGGACTCAACCAACCAAGGGCCACCCCATCCAGCTCTAGAGCTCACTCACGCTCACCTCATGTGAGTCACTGCGGAGCAAACTAGAGCTTTGTCTGTGAGGCCCAACTGCACCCCAGAGCCCAAACTGAGGAAGCAGCCTAAGCTCCACCCTCAGGCTCTGCTTTCCTAAGAAAACACTTTCCTCTTCCAAACTGAACTCACTAAGAATATACTAGGGTCTCCCAGGAAGGCCTGGAGGCTCTGAGGCTCCCCTCACAGCCCTTTCCCAGGCCCTCCCCCCACCCCCCTCCTCAGACACTAAGGGTGAGGTCTCCTACCTCACTGTCCAGGAACATGAGGCAGGAGACTCAGTCCTCAGGCCAGGTGAGGCTACCCTGCATTCAGTCTCCTGTAGCTTCAGGAAATGAGCCAAAGAAACCAAACACTCAAGTTTTTCCCTGAAGAAAATGCTCCAAGAGCCACAGGCCACACTCATGGAGCCTCTGCTGTAGCCTAAGACATCATGGCCCAGCCATTCCTCAGCTGAGGAGTCAGGGGATGCTTTCACAATGAGTGCTTCTGTGCAAGGAGTGCGGCAGCCACTGGGCCTGTCAGGGACTGCGCCAGTTCTTGGTCTGAAAGTTCTGTGTGTTCAGTGGCCACCCGGCCACCACCAGCTCTCTGCTGCTGCCTGCTCTTCCCCTGTCATCTTCCAAACTGGACCAAAACACAAGAGAAGGCCAGAAACGAGCAAAGAGGTAGGAAGGTTAGGGCAGCTTTTCCCTAAGACAGAACTTAGTTGGCCTTAATGAGCTTTAATGGTTACATTAAAGAGGTTTCAAGAGAGGAATTCCTTCTTTTCTTCAAGCAGCAAGATTACTCAACCAGGGTGTGTGGACCTCGGAGAGGCCACTGGTCACATACTCTGGGTTGGGAGGTCGTCTTTCCTAACAGGTGCTCAAACCATTCACATGAGAATCGCCTTGTGAGACAAATGAGTCCCAAGTTCCCAGGCTCCCCTACCTGCTAGATCAGTCTCTGGTAGTAGAGTTCAAAGCTCTTTATATTCTTAGGAAAGCAAAGAAATACATCTGGTGAATACTGAATCCCAAGGACTGATGCCTTGACAGTTTCTTATTCCAAACCTTCAGATGCAGCACAAGCCAGGGCTCAAGGAAGACACCAGTAGCAGCAATCCTTAGGCTCAGCAAAGCAGAAAGGAGATGAATTTATCTTCCCAGCCTTCCATATCCCTGACCTGTCTTAGCCCCAAAAGCCCATTGCCACCTGTTGTCCTCCAGCCAGGTAACATTCACTAAGACCCACCCCACTCTAAAGGAACCCTATACCCCAAACCACCTGCAGTTCTCCTTCCCCAGTCATCAAATCTTTCATTCACACAGCCAGCAGAACAATCTGGATAAATTCCTTCACATCAAGGGAAAACAGCAAACAGAACCAGGTAAATCTTCTAGAGACTTATTTCAATGTGACTTATTTCTGTGACTTATTTCAATGAGTCAGAGACTGGCAGAATTAAAGAACATTTGGGAAAAATAATTTTAGGGTTTATACATTCTTCCTTCAATCAGTACTTTCTGCTACCTTCCTGAACTGGCACAAAATTTTTTTGAGAGTAAAAATCCCACTAAGGTGTCATTACACAATCCTTCATAGCATACGCCTGCAGGGGCGAGAATAAGCAAGCTCTTCAGGCTTAGGTGAAAAGGTTCTAAGATCAAGGGTGACAAACACATGGCACAGCCGGCTGTTCATAATCACTGAAAGCTCTAAAAGACTCACCATCACTGGTCTGGGTCTTAGCCCACCATTTATTAGCCATATGACTCTGGTTAATCTATTTAACCTCATACTTACAAAAATGGATGTAATGATAATCATTAAAATGTGTGTAGTTTTCTCAACAAGTTGCTAGAATTCAAACAAACAACTTCTTCACTCTGGTTAATCTATTTAACCTCATACTTACAAAAATGGATGTAATGGTAATCATTAAAATGTGTGTAGTTTTCTCAACAAGTTGTTAGAATTCAAACAAACAACTTCTTCAAAGTATCCAACATCTGGTACTTAATAAGTAGTTATTTATAAGACTAAAATCATTCATAGGCATCACTGAAAAAGTCTTTAAGGATACAATCGCCAAATCCATTAATATGTAAGATGGATCGTGACCTGATGGGTTTTATCCCACTAATGAAATGATTTGTTATTTGAAGATAAGTTCATATAATTTAGCATATTAGCAAATTTACAGGTGAAAAAGTGAATGAGGTACAAGAGACTGAATAAATTTGTCATAAGGTAAAATGTATTATTATTATCATTGTTATTAATCACCCAAACAACTCTGCTGTTTTCAATTACAAAAATATCTGTGTGTGTTCTTCCTCTCTGTGGTTCACCATCAGACAACCCTGGCATTCAACTACAACTCTGCACAACTGGGAAGACAGTGGTCTCAACCAAGCTGGATTTGCTCTGGATAAGTAGACATCTGTAAAGCTGACCCAATTCACTCTCGCTTGGCGTCTTAAGAATCTCAGCGCTAATGCTGCTAGTATCCCCCTTGCGTTTTCAGCCTCCAAAATCCATTCCACCTCACAGTCACTAAGCCTAGTACCTCCTTGGCCACTCCTTACAGGTGACTCTGCCTAAGCAAGAATGGAAAACAAAGAGGAAAGAAGCTGAGCATGGTGGGGATGATGGACATAATAATTTCCAGTTTGGGTTTTCTGCTTGGTTGGTTCACTGGTGGTGGTACTGTGGAATGGATCCAGGATCTTTCCACTGAGCTGTATCCCCATCCCTTTTTATGTTTTACTTTGAGACAGGGCCTTACTAAGTTGCCCACACTAGATTTGAACTTGTGACCCTCCTGCCTCAGCCCCTGAGTCACTAGGATTACAGGATCCACCTCCGTGCTGGCTGGGAATCCTGATTGCTCTCAGTCAATAGTCAGCTCCTCCTTGCCACTCCCCCTCCTAAAGGGCATGGTGACAAGAACCACAAAGGACAAAGGTAAGTGAAGCATAAAACTGGCTTCTTCAGGGAACAGAAACTTGAGACACTCTTGCATTACTGGGTGACAGCACGGTTCAAATTTGCAATAAACACCCTCAAAATATTGTGCATTTGTTGCTGGAATCCCCCAGATCAAAGCAAGATGGACACACAAGCAGTGGCCCTGCACGATGGACAGAGTGAATGGACTAGGGCTCTACAAAGCTCAAATATGTGGCCCAGAAGGTAAAGCTTTCTCTGGCTCTCCCAGAGAAAAAGAGAAATCTTTAAAATAAATGGATCTTCAATGATGTCACTATCATGATCCGAAACAGAGGATGTACATAGTGAGTGTGACTGACAGACCACTCAGAAGCTGAGTGGGAGTCAGGATTCAGCAAGATGTCAGAGGGTCAAGCGAGGCAGACCAGAGGAGACAGATGCTGACAGAAAGCTAACAGGAGTAGCTGGTGAAAATAAAACCCCACCATTCTTAGAGCGCTGTTTGTTCCAGGGTCTCCACTGTGAGTCCAGCAAGCAGCCTGTCACCCAGCCCTTGTGAGGGCTCTGGGAGGCTTGGTCACCCTTGGGGAGCAAAGGACTAGCCACTCACTGAATGCACGTCAAACCTGGTGCACTGATTACAAAACACGTACTTTCACTGCACTACAAAGAAAGAGAACTAGGAAAAGGGAGCGGTGACCACAGTTATCCAAGACACTCTACATAACCAAAATGAAACTATCGCCAAACATGAACGGCACATCCCAGCAAATAGTAGTAACTACCTGTGACTTCATGATGTGCTTCTACATGACCCATCGCTCCTACACTTCTCTCAGTACGATGGTGATTTGGCCTTCAGGTATGTCTGAGAACAAGTGAGCAAGAAAATCCTCAACAGAGCCAGGGATTTAGCTCAGTAGTTCTGGCATGTGCCTCACAAGCACAAGGTCCCAAGTTCAGTTCCTAGAAACCACATGCCACAATGCCAGACCCTTAATCCCAGAAATCAGCGCCACACATCACAATGCTAGGCATGGTGGCTCATGCCTGTAATCCCAGCACTAGGGAGGCAGAGACAGGAGGACTGCTGTGAGTTCAAGGCTAGCCTAGGCTACACAATAAACTCAAGGCCAGCCTGAACTACAAAGCAAGACCGTGTGTCAAAAAAAAAGAGAGAGAGAAAACACATACTCATCCCCAACTGCCTCTGGTTAGGAACTGTGCACAGAGGCCAGCCTGTGAGTTTTTGCAACCCAGAAACACAGCTCTAGCAGAATGCTTTCTGTGAATCTGAGTCAAGCTCAGAAGGCTATAATTCAAACTCACATGAAGAAATTAGAGAAAGACGTTTTGATCAGCATGTAGTTTTAGAGTTGTGGCCAAAGGTTTTGGAAGCAAATGTCAAATCCAATCAGGATATAATGATCGTATGTTACTGTTGCCAAGCGCTAAGGAAATGCAGAATGTGGTGGAGCAATGGAGAAACTCCTCTGCAAGCTGAGGATGTGGCAGGATGTCGACCCAAATCAGATGAAAGAGAGACATGAGAATATCACCCAGGAGACCACAGCTGAAAATCCATCATATCTGAAAGGTGTGGACTACTGTTGTCATAGCAACTATATAGCACTTAGACTCACGTTGTCATAGTAATTAGACAGTAGGTTTATCTATATGTCAAAAAAGCCTAGAAATATGATTCTTACACCCCAAATTTCTATCAGATAAACAGCTCTATAGTGACACGTATTACTGGCCCAGTTACCTCAACAATAGCGTAATAACCTTGACCCCCCCTTCATAAGAGATCTGCTCCCCATGGTGAACATGTGTCTTAACAAGCCTGGAAAGGAAGGCAATTAGATATAGAGACACTGAAGTAAAGAAAAGCCAAAGTATTAATAGTTCTGCAGCATTCCAAATAATCTTTGGAAATCAGGTTTTGCAGTGTATGAAATGTTTAAAAACCTGACTCCTTTGAGAACCTCTCAGGGTATAACTGATTTTAGACTTGAGACTGAGTAAAAAGTGAAAATATGAAGGTTTTACAAACAATGTTAGAGTGTTTAGGAGTATAAGGAATCTGCTTTATTTATAAATTTAATTTTTTAGTTTACTAGAATTATTCAAGTCCTTAAAAAACATGTAAAAGTTTTTAGGCTTGCTTTATCTGGCATATGAAATGATTTAGAACTAAATTTATGTATAAATACAACTTTAAATTTTTAAGTAAATGTGCTCATTACAAATCAAATCAATTAATGGGAATTTACCCAACTTGAATATACTGACCATTAAAGCAAATCTCTGTCACTTTATATATTACTTACAAGTTTTATATATAGAATAACAATACATTAAAGGTAAAATAAAGACATAAATTGAAGATTACTTTCCAACTTTGACATATCAATATTAATTAAAAATTAACACCACAGGGCCGGAGGGTTAGTTCAGTGGTTCTGGCTCCTGCCTTACAAGCGCAAGGACCTGAGTTCGATCCCCAGTAACTACATATAATGCTGGGTGTGGAGACACGCCCACCAACAATCAACACCGCATACCACAATGCCAGACGTGGTGGCTCACACTTGTAATCACAGCACTCGGGAGGCAGAGACAGGAGGATTGCTGAGTTCGCGGCAGCTTGCCTGGGCACCATAGTGAGCTCAGGGCCAGCCTGAACTACAAAGCGAGACCCTGTCTCCAAAAAAAAAAAATTAACACCACAGTGGTACCTTGGTTCACAAATTTAATTCTTTCCACAATTTAATTCTTTCCACAATCCTAGCCACAAATGAACTGCTGGATTAAGTTCATCAACCAAGGTATTACTGTATTTAAAACTAGTATTAACTTTAATTTCACCAAAAATGTATAGCCTCAATCTAACTATGAGTACAAGTCAGATAAACGCAAAATACATCATTCTATAAAAATATCTGTCTGCCGGGCGTGGTGGCTTACACCTGTAATCACAGAACTTGGAAAGCAGAGGCGGGAGGAGTGCTGACTTCGAGGCTTGCTGGGCTACATAGTGAACTCAGGGCCAGCCTGAACTACAAAAGCAAGACCCTGCCTCAAAAAAAAAAAAAAAAAAAGTATCCTCCAAAAGTGTCACTATCATGAAATAAAAGATATCTTGAGATTAAAAATGAACAAGGGACATGACAACTCTTGATCTGACATTTTCTTTCACTAAAAATGTCAGTTTCATTTCATGACATCTAAACACAGTCTAAGTGGAATTATATATTATAGTATCAATGTTATTTTAAAAACCATATAGTGTTTATGTAATAATTCCTTCATTTTTTTGGAAATACAAAAAGCACTATTTAGGAGAAAAGAGATCTTATCTGTGTTCATCTTGATGGTTCACAAAAAAATGAGCTTAATGAGAAAATGATCAGCTATCATTCAGAAACTATGGATGAGAAGTATACATTCTTATTCTTTGCTGGTAAAATAAAAGCTAAAGGAGGGGCCGGAGGGTTAGCTCAGTGGTTCCGGCGCCTGCCTCGCAAGCGCAAGGTCCTGAGTTCGATCCCCGGTAACCACATATAATGCTGGGCGTGGAGACACGCCCACCAACAATCAACACCACATACCACAATGCCGGACGTGGTGGCTCACGCCTGTAATCCCAGCACTCGGGAGGCAGAGACAGGAGGATTGCTG
>PVIC010004179.1:0-64168 GCA_004025085.1 Thryonomys swinderianus
ATGCTGGGCGTGGAGACTCACGCCCACCAGCAATCAGTACCACATACCACAGTGCCTGGTGTGGTGGCTCACGCCTGTAACCCCAGTACTCGGGAGGCAGAGGCAGGAGGATTGCTGAGTTCGAGGCTTTCCTAGGCTCCATAGTGAGCTCAGAGCCAACCCGAACTACAAAGCGAGACCCTGTCTCAAAAAAAAAAAAAGCGAAACTGCAGGGACCGGAGATTTAGCTCAGTGGTTCCGGTGCCTGCCTCGCAAGCGCAATGTCCTGAGTTGGATCCCGGTAACCACATATAATGCTGGGCGTGATGACTCACTCCCACCAGCTATCAATGCCACATACCACAGTGCCGGGTGTGGTGGCTCACGCCTGTAATCCCAGCACTCAGGAGGCAGAGACAGGAGGATTGCTGAGTTTGAAGCTTGCTTAGGCTACATAGTGAGCTCAGAGCCAGCCTGAACTACAAAGCGAGACCCTGTCTCAAAAAAAAAAAAAAAAAAAAAAAAAGTGAAACTGCAGGTAGAGACCCAAGCTTGGCTGGGTTTACAGGATGTGGTCTCTAAGGACCCATCCCAACTCACTGAGTATTCTCTAAATGATTCTTATAAGCCATCTCCTGAGCTAAGGAATTTAGCTCCTTCTTTGTAAAAGGGAATAGTTTGTTTTCTCTCTGATTGTGTTCTCAAACTTAACTACTTTGTGCTTGCCCTGTGGATGCCTGAAGTGTTAACTGAGCCTCACAACAGGTCCCTGGAGCCCCCCCACCCCGCCCAGTACCCCCTGGGTAAGCAGTGCAACATCTGCCACAGTCAAAAACACTCATTTAGTTTTCTGTCTGCTCTGGCCATGCCAGGCACCAAGTCAGGGAGGTGCAGCCAGCCACCCAGAAGGTTCTAGAAAGTACACAGCTCACCCACAAGAAGAACAAACAAACAGCTGAGCAAACTCGGATAAAACAGCTGTCGGACAAATAAAAGGAATGTAAATGAAAGGCTGAAGAGGCCATCCATCCTAGGAAGACAGAGGGAAGAGGGGAGCAGAGGAGTTAGCAGCAGGTCAGGCGATGAGATCAGGGTGGCCAGGAGTGCTGGCGTACTGGGGACCCAAGTAAAGAGAGCTGAGGGGGGACAGAGACCCTGTGCTCACACAGCTCCCCACAGTCACGAATGCAAATTAAAACCACCCTGAGCACTTCAAGCACACAGCCAAGCCTCTCTTGCGCCACTCTGCCCCGCACAGCATCTTACATAAGGAGCCTGCCATTGTGTTCTTATCAAAGGAAAAAAGTGACTCAGAGTGAGTGCACAGCTAAAGAAAACAGGAGTAGGAAGGGAGTCTCCAAGGCTGCCCCACCGGAGCGCTCTGGGCTTGCTCCCTGACTCCGTCAGTTCACAGACTCTGACATAAAAGACAGGAAGTTGCACAGCCAAACAAAGCTCCTTAGATGTCAGGAAATTAACCTGAGAAATCAGAGCCAAAAGCGATTAAAGGCCCTGCAGTCTGAGTTCAAAAACCACTGTGGCGTTAGATCAAAAGCCATTGTCTGGGCACCCCAGGCCTGGCAGTGCCAGACTGCACATCCCCAAAAAACCTGGCCACAGGGCTGTGGGCCTGTGTGGTGTGTGGCTTTTCCTGCTGCAGGACCTAATCCTAACTCAGATCTGTAGCTCTTGGTTCTGAATGCCTGCCTTGGGCAGGTCTGTCCTGAGAAGAGCGGCTGGGTGCCTCAGCTTCCTTATAAGGGAAGATCGGGGGTCCAAGAAGCCAGCCCAGGGGGAAAGGAAAAAAGCCTTAAAAGGAGGGGGAAATGAGGCACCCTGGAGATCAGGACCTTCCCAGCTAAGAAAACAAAGTGCCTGGTGGAGGGTGGAAAGGTCAGGCCAGAACAAACCACGGAGCTGTGAGAGTCATTATTTATGTCCACAGTGAAAATGATCTCTCTCTGAGCCTCGGTTCTAATTATCATTACGACAAAAAGGCCAGGCTCTGTGTGCTCAATAACACCTTCTAGTTGTGATATCCTGGAACTCAACAATGTTCATATTTATGCCCAGTAAAATTGTCATGGGGTTTTGCCCAGCACCATCTCACCATATCTCCAGCAGTGTCCACTGACCCATTTTACAGAAGAGGAAATTGTTGTAGCAGAAAGGGAAGGGGCCTACCCAATGTCACATGTCTGGCATATACCAGAGCTCCTAACAGACCTCTCTTTAGTGGTTCACGGGCCAGTGTTCCAGGAGGGCAATGGTGGAACAGGAGAACTGTGCCTCAAGTGCCTAAAAAATTCATTTGTAAGAATGAGCTCAAAGTGGTGCACTGCCTGACTTTTGAAAAATTAAAGAGCAAGTAAGAAACCCCGTTGTGGCTAGCTAGAGAAAATTTACACAGAAGTGTGTGCCTGCTGCTTGAGCAGACAGAGGTGAAGCAAGTTGCTTTAGCTGGGCAGTAGAACTGAGAGAATGTTCCTCACTTGTTCCTCATCCATGGCCCTGGGGGGAGCCCTCTGGTCTTCGTGATCCCTCTCTAGTGCTGACTCAGCCAGGGTTCTGTGGCCCAGAGTGAACCAGCACTACTCTGTGCCAGGACTTGCACTGAGACCAACAAAGTGGACTAAAGTACTTGAGAGCCTGAAGCTATACAACCCTTGTGGTAGTAACGGTTCTCCTGAGACTGAAACCATTACAGTATGAGTGTCTCTGTATATGTACACACAGAGATTTATTATGAGAAACTGGCTCGTCCGATCACAGAGGCTAAGAAGTCCCAAGGTGTGCATTTTGCAAGCTGGAGACCCAGGAAAGTCATATCCCTGTTCAAATGCTGGTGGGCAAAAGGTATTTTCACTTATTCAGGAAGGACCTGCCTTTCTGTTCCACTCAGAGCTTCAACTGACAAGATATAGCCCCCTCACCTAGGGGAAAGCTGTCTGCTTTAGTCTACTGATTCAAATTTAACCTCACTTAAAACTGCCTGCAGAGAGACACCCAGAATAATGTTTGATCATCCAGCTGTGCTTCTCACTACTTAGGCAAGGTAACTCATAAATCAACCATCACAGTCACATAGAAAAGGGCCAGATGAGCACAGGGTCAAGTCAGAACCAGGTAGGAACAAGTGAGGAGGCACCAAAGTCGATGGCTAAGTCAGACTGCAGAGACAAACACGAACCATTCTTGGTAAGAAATGGAGCCTTTGCAGATTGCTGAGATTCCCCTGCATTCCTCCAACCCCCTATCTATGATGAATTGCTGCGATTGACTTACTCTTTCTGGTGCTCAAATTATTCCTGGTTAGAACAAATCTGTTGTGGACCTATTTATATTTATGAGGTAGCACCATTCTCTAACTTTAGCCATTTATCAAGGGTACTGGCATGTCCTATATATACCACTTACCCTTGGTTCTTAGATAGTTTACATTTATGCTTTGACTACTTGCAAGTAACCATAAGCAATTGAAATGAAATAGTTTTATGGGGGCTTGAATAAAGTATTCCGGACTATAAGGCTAAGGTACAAAGAAAGGGTTATTCAACTAGTGACTGATCTCATCCAGCTGTCCCACCTCTACATCAGTGTTCAGTTTGTTATTCTCTGTTCGCTGTTCTTTCAGGATTTTCTTGCAGAAATCAAATATTAAGAGGATTTCCTAAATTTACAAATGCAATGGCCCAGGTTGAATTCTTTGCAAATAACACAGTTCTACATACATTGTCTGTAACTATTACACCTTTGAGAGACAGGTTGCATGTCTCACATAATTGTATGTCCCTTAAACCTGGAGCACAGTACCTGGTGTATTACAGGTACACAATACATTTCTAAACTAATTCTAAAGTTTTCTCACAAAAAGCATATTATTCCCAATTATTTTAATCAGTTTAAGCTAAATGATGCTCAATGACATGTGACCTGAAAATCTCCTGTGTTTACCTCAACAAAGGTTTATTTCTTAGCCATGTCACACATGTCTGTGGGCCAACTCCAGTCCTTCTCCATATCCTCTTCAATCTAAAACCCAATAATAGGAAAGGACAGTAGAACACACAATGGCTTTTAAGCATCTCTACAATGGTGGCACATCCTCGTACTCACTTTTGCCAGCCAAAACAAATCTCATAGCCAAGTCTGACATCAATAGGGCAGAGATGTGTAGTCTTTCCACAGGAGAAGGGGGTGCCAGAAACCACATGGCCATGCCTGGCACCATGGGACAGGGAAGCATAATCTTCCCCCAGAAAGAGCAAAATTATGAGTGCTACAAACTGTTTTACAAAGAAAGCCAATTGCCTTATCAAGAATCATGTTAATGACAGACTTGATGTTTGGACAAAGTCTTTGGACCACAGGTTTGAGGATTCCTTCCATTACACCACAGCTGTTCCCAGGTCTCGCTTTGGCACAGAAGCACCTGCCCATTCTATGCTTTATGTCAGTCTCCGCTGATAATCACATCAAGTTATCACACAAAAACATTTGGCCCTTGAATGTTTTATTCATAAAGATCATATGTCCAAGGGAATCCAACCAAGCCAAGCCAGACAAAATTAACCAGCATGGCACAAAAAGTGGAGATGGAGCCAGCACTGGGATTCTTAGGAAATGGAGTCATTTAAAAAACTTAGTTTAACCTGACTGAAGAAATTAGGATTTAGAGGCACCTGAGAAGAACCAGAAGTCATAACGTCACCCTCCAGGGTGCAAAAGGGAAACAAATGCTTGTGATGTTTTCTCTCAGTAAAGCAGGGCCTGGGAGCACAGTCTGCAGCAGCCTGGAGTGAGGTCCTTCACAGTGCCCTGGTCAGCACTTCCAGATTTGATTGTTCCTGGCACCATCAGCACCCCTGAGTCCCAAATGGGCACCCTGGTTGCCTATGGTTAATACCTGTTTGTCTTTCCCTGTAGTAGTTTTGTTCATAGAAATCACCAATTCCATGAAAATCCTCAAGTGGAAAAAGAAAAACAGAATTTACTTTAAAAAGAAAAAAATCTTTTCATTTCCTTTATGTTGAGTGGGTAACATATTGGGTCTTTGGATGGTGTGGGCTACCAAAGGTTCAGTGCTCTCACAGTTGGCAACAGAGGCTTTACGAAGCACCTGCTTCACATCTCTGCCAATAACACTTCTAAAAGGATTGGGTTTGATTAAAATAGGCACAGTAAGTCAGGAATCCAACCTGCACAGAGTATATCAGGTTGTATAATGTCATGAAACACACACCATCCCAGATGTTCTTCCAAAAGAACATGTACAGAAACTGCCGTCTTTTTTTTTTTAGACAGGTTCTCGCTTTGTAGTTCAGGTTGGCCCTGAGCTCACTATGTAGCCCAGGCAAGCCTCGAACTCAGCAATCCTCCTGCCTCTGCCTCCCAAGTGCTGGGATTACAGGTGTGAGCCACCATGCCTGGCACTGTGGTATGCGGTATTGATGGCTGGTGGGCGTGAGTCACCACACCCAGCATTGTATGTGGTTACCCAGATCCAACTCAGGACCTTGCATTGTGAGGCAGGTGCCAGAGCCACTGAGCTAAATCTCCAGCCTAAAACTGCAGTCTTTTTGACAGAATAAAGATTCCTTTCTGACCCTCACCCCTCTCCACCCTTAGACCAAATGCCCACCAAGCTGAGGCCTGCCAGCCATAGTCACTGGTGCCATGCTCCCTTTGGAAGCCCTGCCTGACCTCCTTTTGTCCTCCTTCAAGATGTGAAGGCACAGAGGCAGTGCCAGGCACTTTGGAGGACAAAAGAAGATGACTCCATGGGACAATTTCCATGGCATCTTGTTACTCTGCAGTGGTAAGCAATTGGCAGGCTTTCCTACAGGGCCTTCTCAAAACAGAGTCCAGAAGGCAGGCTCAGAATTGCAGCCTGATCGCTTCTCGGCCTTTTGGCTAAGATCAAGTGTAGAATTGCAGCCTGGCTGCAGGCCACAGAGTGGCAGATGCACGTATTCATGGGCATGTCAAATACATCACTTCAGCACCAGATTCATAGGCTCAACGCTGATCTGTGACATTGGACACTGGGTAACACAAAAGCAAGACTTGAAAGCATCCAGAGTTACTGTAATTTCATACTGTGCAAGTTGTGCTAATAGCACCCAAATGAAGGGATAAAAAAATGAAAGAGTACATTAACTCTCAAGAAGAAAAGAGATCAGAAAAGGCTTTGCAGGGGTTTGGTCTGATAACCCGAGAGCATTCGGCAGTAAAACAGAAAAAATGGATTTATAACTAAAGTCTTTTATACTTGAGGTTGAAGCATCATGTGAAACCCACCCTCTGCAAAATCACTGTGACCACTACCACGCTCACGTCCAGGACCACCACCACGGTGGGGTCTGTATAATACAGAGCTACACATGAGATGTGGTTCCCGACTGTGTGACTACCAAGTGAGAGAGGATGAAGTGTCAGACTTCTGAAGAGATCACATTACACTACTGGTGAGGCCAGGGACAGCTTCGCCGAAGAAAATCTATGGAAATCTCACAAAGGAGTAAGGATTCAGGCAGGAGGGGCTGGCGAGAAAGAGAACCGGTCAGAGCCAGCTCTAAATGTAGTGCAAGTGTCGCAACCTTATTCAGCCCCTCTTTGCCAAGTGGGAGTGCTCGCTCCCAGCTGCTGGCACTCTGGTGGCTCTCAGCTGTGTGTTTTTCTTACCTGGCCAGAGCGCAGCCTGCCTCTGGGGATGGCTGATGACCAGATACCCGCACAAAAGGCCAACCCCTGCCTTAGGACAGGGACAACTATACGGCATGGTGTCTAAAGAGACCATCGCATGTCTGTAGTGAGTCAAGCAGACTAATCTCTAAGTGAATCTCATCTCCACTGGGCTCTCCCCTCTCCCCTCCTGCTTCCTTCTCTCCTGATGGATTTTTCTGGAGAACACCTCTTCCACAAATCCCTTACACCTAAACTCCTAACTTAAGCTTCCTGCTATGACCTCACCTCAGTCAGGGAGCCATTGGTTTCTCTGCCTGGCTGCACAGTCAGAGCAATGAGAGATTTCGAGTGTCCCTCCAGCCCTTCTGTAAACTGCCTATCACATCTCCTTCCTTAGTGTCTCTGCTCTATCCAAACTCCCTCTCACATCCCAGGTCTTAGTTTTGTTCTACCAACTTCCAGAAATGCTTACTTTCCACTCACCCAGTTTTTCAATATCTAACTAAAGCCTTACCTATTCTAAGGTCTCTTGGACTAGACTCTACCTGTACTTCTTAGCTATGGATTTTCTAGCACACAGAAATGTGCCAGATCACACACCTGTTTTTATTTTTCAGACAATTACATCAGAACTTAATAATCTGAATAGATGTTGTCACTTTCAAAATACTCATCTTGGGGAATTCATCACTTCCTCCCGTGTAGCCACTGCCCATAATAATTTAGGGATTCCTCTTTTAGATTTGCCTTCAGACTATGTATCATATACTACTGAGCACAGTGGCCTCGAGCAATTCTCTGCCCTTTGAGGTTTTAGGAAATAATTCACAATCACGACTGCTGATCTCAGGGGTTAGTGAGATCACACAGGTATTTTGTAATTCCACAATTTACAACTCTAGAGCTGTTTCTGGCTAAGTGAGATCTCTTCTTCTACAACGCTGCCCTAAATCCAACCAACCCCAATGATGGCAAATATTTGCCCTATGAAAGTGATTTTCTTTCCTTTTGAGGCTCGGGTCCATGCCTGATGAGTAATGTAGATATTGACTAATCTATTCGACAAATATTTATTGAGTACTTTCCACATGCTAAGCACTACATACAGTGAAGCTGTAAAATTAAATAAAGCACAAAGCAGTAAAGTTATCCTGGAGGGGCAGGGCCACTTCTGGATGATAGTTTTGAAGGACTACTAGCAGTCTGCTAGAGATAGAAGGTTGGTGGGGACAGTGAACTACTGCCACACCCAGACACATCTAAAACAGTCGCGTAAAGAGTGGGTTGGCAGATTAGAGAAGTCGTCTGGCTGCTGAAAGGCTTATCTCCAGTGTACTGTACTAGGAAGTCCCTGAAGGATCAGACTGCAATAAGCCAACTAACCAAACCCAGCACAGGGCGAGATTTAGTTCAGTGGTTCCAGCGCCTGCCTAGCAAGTGCAAGGTCCCTGGCTCGATCTCTGGTAACCACATACAACAATAGTGACTCACACCCACCGGTAATCAGTAGCACATACCACAGTGCTGGGTGTGTTGCGTCATGCCTGTAATTCCAGCACTCGGGACGCAGAAGCAGGAGGAATGCTGAGTTTGAGTCTTGCCTGAGCTACATAGTGAGCTCAGGACCAGCCCCAATTACAAGGCAAGACCCTGTCTCAAAAAATACAAAAACAAAAACAAAACAAAACAAAATAAAACCAGCACATGGTGTGACTAAAAACCAGTGAAATATTTCTATTGTGTGTGCTTTATATTTCTGCATACAAGCAGCCCTGAAGAGTCCTTCTGACAATAGTAACACAGCCAAAGTTCTCCCTTCATTTTTCAAAGCCACAAACAGATGGGTGATAAATTGCTCAGAGTCACATAGCTAAAAAGAAACAGTGTTGGGATTTAAACTTTTGACTCCAGTCCCTAGAATGAGCCCCTTAAAAAAAAAAAAAAAAAAAAAAAATCTAGCCGGGGCTGGAGATTTAGCTCAGTGGTTCCGGTGCCTGCCTCGCAAGTGCAAGGTCCTGAGTTCGATCCCAGTAACCACATACAATGCTGGGCATGGTGACTCACGTCCACCAGCAATCAACACCACATAGCACAGTGCCAGGCGTGGTGGCTCACCCCTGTAATCCCAGCACTCAGGAAGCAGAGACAGGAGGACTGCTGAGTTCCAGGTTTGCCTGGGCTCCCTAGTGAGCTGAGGGCCAGCCTGAACTACAAAGCGACACCATCTCAAAAAAAAGAAAAAAAAATCTAGCAAGGGTTAAGAACAAATACATCACTTTCTTTTCCACCTGGTACAGGGAATTGAACTGAGGGCCTCTGACCTACATTCCTGGCTCCTTTTCACAAAATATTTTTTAATTTTTAGATACAGACTTGCTAAACCACTAAGCTGCCCAGGGTTGGCTTGAGTTTGCTATCCTCTTGCCTCAGCCTCTAGAGTTCTCTGATCAACCAAAGTTTGAATTTTAAATAAATTTACAATGTTCAACCTAGGCATTAATCAAAGTATTGGAAAGAAAAACAACGTGATATTAAGCCGTTTTATACTTATTTAGATAGACAGGCAAATCATATGCAATGTTATATACTTTGCATTACTCAGCTGGAATGAATACACTATTATAGTGTAAATTTGCAAACATCTTTTAGAAAACAACAAATACATCAAGAGTCATAAGCTGAGAGTGGTGGTACAGGCCTTAAATCCCAGAACTCTGGGAGGCTGAGGCACAAGGATAGTAAGTTTCAGGTCAGCCTGGACAACTTAGCACGTCCTGAAATTCTACCTCAAAATTAAAAAATAAATTAAGAGCAGATGCTAGGAGCTCAGTGAGAAAGCTCCTTACACATAAAAAAAAAAAGTCATAAAAATGTTCATCCCCTTTTACCTACCTCTAGGAATTTACCCCAAGAAAATATTTTAAAAGAAGTATTTATCACTGCAAAATTATCTTTAATAGTGCTTAATTGAGAAGCACTTTAATGTGAAGTGGTTGGACCATGGGTTGGTAAATGATCATATAGCAAATCAATGGGATATTGTGTTGCCATTTAACATGGCCTTTATGAAAATTATGTAACACTATGAAGGAATGTTTAGAAGAGGTAAACTGTTATGAGAGGAGGTAGAATACAGTACACTATTGACTTTTATGAGGACTATGTCCCAATATCCTTGTAAATTCCTAGTAAGTGGAAACCACTGTGGCATACAGTTTCCCTCCTTATTATGCACTAACTGAAAATGTGAAGTAATCCAAGACCCTAATGAATTTATGTACTTGGGATTTGTTTATAAAGGTATAAAATAATTCTACCAATAAAATGAATTATAATTGCATTATATGACATCATTAGTATACTTACTTAAATATGAAAAGAAACAATGTTTTATTATTTCATGAGAATGCCATGCAAGCTTCATATGAAAAAAAAATTCTGTCTTGAAAAACTGGTCCCAGGAATAATGAACAAGGCTTGCTCATTGACTGTATGATTTTTATTTCCTTGGACACGAGCTTTGGAATCTGACCATTTCAAATTAAAATATCTGCAACAATTACAAAGTACCATGATCTTTAAAGCCCAAAGCAAATAACTGAAATTGAGAGTGTGAAATTCGTTCCAACAACACACTACTATTCACATATGTGTTATGATTACAGCTATTCAAAAATGTAGATATAAAGTCAAAGTTGTTTCATGGAAACATGAAAAATAAGGAAAATGGTATTTGGGCAAAAGAATTTTAAGCAATATTTTTCTTTTAAGACATTTCAAGGTTTTATTCTTGTTTTATGACAAATAAAATTCCCACAAATTATTTATTGTCCTGCTGTCATATTCTTGAAGGTTGAACTCCTTTAACCCACTGATATTTTATAGGTTTTACTATATTTTCAGAGCTTTGTGGCTGCAGTAAATTAGTGAGGGCTGGAAAATTATGCAAACACTTGCTACAGAATGAAGTACATCACACTTCCTATGGCATTTCACCAGGGATGCCAAAAAACCAGTGGTGTCTTTGTATTCACACACACTGGTAAAGATACACTAGTGCTTTGTCTCCAGAGTAAACTGATAAAGAAACATACCCATAGTTCTTATGACACTTGTAACTAATTTGAAAGGAAATATTGACTATATCTGCTGGCATGACCTACATGATAGTTTGGTGGGAGAGAGGAAGAGACAAGCAAAAGGACTGAAATAGTTTATATGAACCAGCCCTACAAACCAGTTTTCTTTGATTTGCTTTCACAATTCCTAGTGTTGACCTCCATGTATTATTCTACCTGTCACTAACATGTGCACGAAACAAGGCAAACAAAGCAGATGGGAGAAGCCCAGCCTAAACATTAGTATGTGAAAAAGCCAAAGCCTGTGTCTGAGAATTCTACAGTGGACATAGTCACATAGGAACACTTAACTAGCAAGGCATATTATGTTAGTTAGTTCACAGTGCTGTAACAAAATACTACAGACTGCATGGCTTAAACAACAGAAATTTCTTTTTTCACATGTCTGGAGACTGGAAGTCCAAGATTAGATGTCAACATGGTCAGATTCTCTTCTTAAATTGAGGACTGTTACTGTGTTTGCACGAGTCAGAAAGGAGAAGAACAAGCTCTCTGGTTATCTTCTCAGAAGGGCACTAATCTTATTGGATCACAGTACCACCCTCAGGGCCTCATTTAACTTTAATAACTTTAACCTTAAAAACAATTCCAGGTCCCAGTAGTCTACACTGGGAGTTACAGCTTCAACGTGTGAATCACAGGATGTTTATTCTGTAATATATGTGCTTTTTGATTTTACAGGAAGAGCCACAATTAAGTACATGAATTTTGCAATGTATAAAAGCTCAGTTTATTTCATTTTGTTTAACTAAAACTTACTAATGAAGAAAAAGAGATTCTTCTGTTAAAAAATAACTAAGGAAACATCAGTTACAGAGGCTAACAGGGTGGGAAAGAGCTTGGATCTGGATGGAAATTGTGAATTTTCATTAAAACTCAATTTTCTCCTTTTATTAATAGAATTCCATAGTATTCTTAAACTCTGAATTTAATGTAGTTTATATCAATTATACAAGTTCAACAAAGAAACAGAGAAAAGTCTCAAGATAAGGATAAGGGATATAAGAACATTTAAACTTTGGAGAGTATTTGCACCTCAATCTTTACCACTACTGGGGTGAGAAATGGTAAAGAAAAATAATTAAGGTGACTACAGTTGTACCATAAAAAGCTGCACTTGCACAATCAGTACTTTTATACCATCAACAGACAAATTCAACTAATAAAATACTGAACCTTGTCCATTGGCCAGATGTGTTGAATCCTCATCCTATGACATCTTGAGATCTCCCATCTACTGGTGAAAAAATTAGAAATGTAAGCTCATTAGGCAACCTAAGAAAAGAACATAATGAACATATGGTTGATGCCCTGACCTCCATGCACATCACACTAAAGTAAAACTGGCTGTTGCATTCCTATAGAAACTAGTTCAGACTAGTTCCTGGGAGACATTTCTCCTGGAAGATTTCTGGAAAGTCTCCTCTTGAGAGAGCATCTCAGACAGAATATTACCTTCTTTCTCCATCAGTGATGGAATGCATCCTACTCTCAACAAGGATTTCACCAAGGATAGGAAAGGGGCAAGGGAGAAGTCTTCAAGGATATCACTGAGTCACCAACCCCAACAGCTCCACAGCCAGCCCAGCCTCTGGACTTGGTGTTACATGAGATAATGAATTTCCAAAGTATCTGTGCTACTATGAGGAAAATTTTGTTTCCTTTCCATCAAAAGCATCCCAGCTGACAGAAAACTCTAGAATCCAAACTCAGGTCTGTGTGATTACCAAGTACCTGTTCATTACCAGGATTTTCTAGTCTGAGATGCTATCACTCAGGGTTATAAAGGTTTCACGATTTTCTAAGTCAAGAGCTGCAGAGCCTCTGCAGTCAGACAGGTTTGGATTAAATCCCAGCTCTGCCATAATAAGCTGTGTGATCGTGAGCAAATTATTACTCTGGTTTAAGTTTGTTACCTCATATGAAAAATGAGGAAAATATAGCACTTGCCACAAAAGACTATTGCCTTCCTAAGGGATGTTTCCACTCAGTAGGCACTCAGTGACCCTTTGTTCTCGGAGAAAGAAACCCACGTGACTTTTGGTATTTAAACTCTTAGGAATCCTTAAAATTTTTGAATGGAAAAATTTTATTTTCTTCTGATACTATATATCAAACCCTCTTATGCCAAAATAAAAATATTTTAGTATTTTAATAATTTAATATTAAATATTACATTTTAAATTAAATATTAAATTTTATTTTTAATATTTAAATTTAAATTTTAATATTTAAATTAAATATTAAATTGAACTATTTTAATATTTTAGTAATTTTAGTATTTGTCCCTATCAGAACTTTTTCTTTTTAATTAGTGATTGTCCTCATTCTTCATTTAAGAAAATCAGTAAATAAATCACTTAAAGTATCACTATTTAAAGTCCTGAGTTGGATTGCCAGTACTGGAAAAAACAAGTCACAGCAGTATTACTACTTTGGAATTGCTACTATGAAATTGCTTTACGAGTTGGGGCCAAGAGGAAGAAAGCTAGGTCATCAGGGGAATGAATACCCTTGAAGGGGGTACTGGAACTCTGGCCCCCTCTGCTCTCTGTCTCTGTCTCTGTCTCTGTCTATCTCTCTCTCTTTTTCTGTGTGTGTGTGTGTGTGTGTGTGTGTGTGTCTGTCTGTCTGTCTGTCTGTCTGTCTGTCTGTCTCTGTCTCTCTCTGTCCTGTCCCCCTGCCCCTGCTTCTCAGCTCCTATGAGGTGAGCAGCCTCCTCTGCCTTGTACTGCATCCAGGACTTATTATTCTACTAGAGACCCAAAGCAACCTGGCCAATGACTGTGGACTGAATCTCTGAAACCATGAGCCCAATCAGCCATTCATCCTTTTTAAATCGATGGAAAGATGACTATCACAATTGGACTATGTGATTAAATTATTTCTGTTTTGATATCATCACTAGCATGCAATATTCACTAACTGCAGTTAGGTTTTACTGAACATACCCTTTTGCTTATTGTTATTTTTACTTAAACTATAAACACTTTTCTTCACAGTTCATGTCCTCTAAATTATTTGCTTCAATAGTTCTGTAAGATTAACATAGCATAATAGTAAACTTTCTACTAAGATTGAGATTTTTAACATAAAGTGCTTTATTTTATATCTTAAAGATGGTATAGCAGTGAAGATTCTTGCTTATGTATCTTTTATTTCTTTGCATTATTTCCTAAATAAAAAATATTCCCTACGTGTAGAATTACTGAGTCTAAGACTGTGAATCATCTTTTGCCTCCTGCTACATAATTCTTTCTAAAAATAGTATTTTAGTCTGTTCTTGTAAATTTTATCTTAACTACTGAAGACTAAAATTGAGTGCTTCTAAGTAGTTTCTTGGCTTCAATTATCACATGAACCTTTATATTTTGAGGAAATCAGTATTTTATTGGCTTGGTATGGTTTCAAGCTTTATAGGTCAAGTTCTGCTGTATTCCTTCCAAAGTTCCCCTTTTAACAAACCATCTTATTTTTCACAGGTCCTGATATTTTAAAAGCCTAAGCCTCTCTGGTTTTATCCTCTTTCTCTTGATGGATTTGATTGGGTCGAGATAGGAACCAAGGATACATGAATAATTCAAGGATAAAGGATGCTATTTTATTTGGGTTGTTTTTTGTTTTTAGGGGGTTTTTCGGTTTTGCTTGTTTGTTTGTTTATATTGGGGACTGAACTTGGGAACTTGCACTTATGAGGCAGGTACCAGAACCACTGAGCTATATTCCCAGCATGGATGATATTTTAGATAAATGATCAACCTCAATTTAACTTTGTTCCTGTCTGTGACAGGAACATTTCTAGCTAGGGAGTGAAATGCTATAACCACCTATATAGTAATAATATATATAGAAATGATATAATCATCTATGAATAACATTGGCTTCCTCCAGAAAAACTCTAAGTCCTTGGAAACCCACTGGCTGCTTCATGAATACCTTGAAAATTAATTGGTAAACTATGGTGAAAATTGCACGAAGTTTAAAGTGGAGCCATCCTTTTCTTCCCATACAGCAAAAAAACTGAAAACAAAAACAAAAACCCCTATCCTTCTCTTCCCTTGGATCAGGAAAAGAGAATTTGGTTGTGCCAAGATAAGTCTCTTTGGGGGAGAGGAAACCTATATAATTTTCCCTGGTGTGAAGTTTATCTATTTCAAAGGCAGATTCCTCCATGTCAGAGGCAAATATCTCAGTTACTTTCTTGTTGCTGGGACAAAATAATAGCACAAGGTAAAGGAAGAAAAGTTTATTTTGGCTCACAGTTTGTAGAGGTTTCATCTACAGTCAACTAGCTCCAAGGCAGGGTGGCATGGCAGAGGGGCATCACAGAGGAGAAACAGTCCATGGCACAGTAAGCAAATAGAAGCAGGGCCTTCCTGCTTCTTTTCCTTTTCATTCCATAGAAACTCACTGACTGGTGCCACTAGCCTCCACCATGAGTCTTCCCTCTTCAGTAAATCCACCATCCACACCCAGAACTAGGATAAACTAATCCTTGGTCTAATCCAGTATAACACACCCAATATCCAGTCACTCTGAAAAACCCCACTAATAAGCATGTGGGGTTTTGAGAGGTCATCTAGATATAAACCATAGCAGCAACATAGTTAATTGCAGACCTTGATGATTCTAAAGAAACTTTTTCTAGACTGCTGTGAGGTTTACCTACTTTTTCATGTTTCTAGCATGAACATTAACCCAAACCTAAATACAGGCACTAAAACACAGGGTACTGCAACCACACTACCATGTTCTAGGGCAATCATTCAGATATTATGAAGCATAATTATGTGCATTTTTCCTCATCATTATAGACATGAAAACAAAATGTAAGCATTCTAATAGTATTCTAAAAACCTATCTAGAGATTATATTGGAATTATAAAGCCCATATTAAGATACATATCAAGCTCAAGAGTCTACAAAAGTTTTATGTGAAAAGCAAGATAGTAAAAATGTTAAATTTTAGGGCCAATATATGACCTTTCTCCTAATCGTGAAACTCTCCTAGCATGAAAACAGCCACAAACAATCAGTGAATACGTATGTATAGACAAGCTGCAATAAAACTTTGTTAACTAAAACAGACACCAGCTTTGGTCCAAGGGCCAAACTGTCAACTCCTGCTCTATGGTGTGAAGATAAAGTAGACACAAATCTATCAATGCTGAATTTTTCCCATCTGCAGTTGTGTTTACAAGTTTGTGATTGGTTCGTATCATCAGTATCTGCCTTTCCATATCATGAGATTTAACGTATGAATAGTCATTCTTTCAAACACTGAATTCATTCAGTCACATATGTAAGAATTTTTGTGCCTATAGCTCCAGCCTCACTTAGCTCTGTCTCCAGTAAATACGATCCAATCTTATGTTTTGGGAATGTAAATGGAATTGGTTAAGAAAATTAAAAATTCAGCAGTAGCAAGCAATACAAAATCAATTTTCAAAAACTTCTGATGAGTAATTCATCAGAACCTCAGGAAACTCTTCTTTGAATGAGTTCTCTAGGGCTCACTGAGCAGAGAGGGCATCAATATAACAAAAACACACTAGGCTTGGGCTTGGTTATTGTTGCTGCCAATAATCAACTATCTGACCTTTTCTTGAGAAAGTTACTTAATTTCGCTGAGAGTTGATTCCTCTTTATAAAATGAAAGATTTAAATTAGATACACTGGACTGGCCAAGTCTTAAATCTGTTCAAGTTTTGAAGGTTTAAAATGTGTCAGCCAATCTATAATGAAAACCTTCCAATATACTGACAGGCTCAAGTACACATCTTATGAAGGTCCCTCAGTTTGGTTTCCCTATTACCTAGACATTTCATTCATTTTAGGAGCTACAGTAATTGTGAAAAGGTCCCTGGCTTAACATATTTCCGTCTGGAGTGGGAATCAGGCATGCAAGTGCTAACTGTGATAAATGGCAGAGTGAAAACGAAGGACAAGCAGATGCGACAGGCGTGTGGGGATAGGCAGAACCAAATCTGGATTTTCACTCAGAAAAGGAAGTATTTAAGTTGGACTATGACATTTCCATGAACATAGAAGAGTTCAGGTGGTGGAAGGCTTTGCTATCAAAGGGTAGTGAAAGTGGACAAAGATGGAGGGTGTACTAGTCATGGTTCTCCAAACAAACAAGCAAAAGAGGACAGTAGGTAGGCAAGGTGATACAGACACAGATCTGTAGACAGATATCGATATAGGAGATAGGGATTATATAGTTTATAGTTATATATCCATAGATCTCTATATATGATTTACTATAGAAATTATCTAAAGCAATTGCGGAAGGCAAGAAGCACCACAATCTGCCATTGAAAATTACAGAACCAGGAAAGTCAGAGATGTAACTTGGTCAGAAGCTCTGGTGAAAGAGCAGGCATGGGGAACAGGGGAAGGCATAAGACTTGTCTGCATCTGAAGGATGGATGTCTCAGCTCAGGCTGAGAGAATACTGATCCTTCTTCTGCCTTTGTGTTCTATCCAAAACTTTAAACAATTTGGATGATGCCTGTCTGACACTACAGAAAGTGTCACTAATTCAAATGGTAATCTCCTCCAGAAGTATCCTCACAGACACAGCTAAATAATTTTATCAGCTATATAGACATCTCCGTAGCCAGTCAAGCTGACACATGATAATTAACGACCTCAGTGAGAAAGTGGAGGCATCATCCAACCCAGAGTCACAGTCCACAGTGAGATCACTGGTAAGCAGGTGTTCTGACTGAATTCACCTTTGTGTTTATACAAGTGTCCAGTGATTAGCAATAGTAATTACTGTGCCAAATATACTGTGAAGAGTTTTTCATTTAATTTTTTTTTTCTAATTTTCAACATGGCATTTGGTTACACCTTTCATTTGGTCATTCTTCATAATCATGTGTTCTTCTTTTAAAATGAGGTCAGTGGGCCAGCGATTTAGCTCAGCTACACAGTGCCTGAGTTCAATCCCTAGTACCACAAAGAAAAATGTCAGATTAACAAGAGAGAATAGTGGCATGATAGTAATGACTCAAAGTAACCTATAAATCATATTGGTAGTTAAAATTCAAAAAAAAATGTAGGTACATTGGTCTACCAATAAGCCCAATATTGGCAATTTAGTTTCAGCAAAATATCACCTAATATATAAAATGAATGTTACCAAGATTGCCATTTTATTTCTGTTTAATCAGTAAATTTCCTAAGGTTTGTGTAATAATCATAAGTATATGGAATGTATAGCTGGTTTCCTATGTATACATTTTTATGTAACACTGTAATAAAAAATAATTCAAGTCCAGATTTGGGACCTTGTAAGAATTTTTTTCAAATATATTCATGACTAAGTTTTACCAAATACTACATTAAATGAGTTTTTGTTTGTTTTGTTTTTGTGGTACCAGGGATCGAACTCACAACCTTGTGCTTGCAAGGCAGGTGACAGCATACTACATTTAATGAATTTGAAGTTTAATTCTTCATATCAGAAGGAGATAAGGATCCGTTTACTTTGCAATGCTCTTAAGATGGTAAAATGAGGTAAAAGTTTAAAGACATCTGGAAAACATACATTGCTATATAAAATCAAGGAGGCAAAACAGTGTTTACCATAACACACACACACACACACACACACGTTTAAAAAAAAAAAAGCTAAAAGATGGGCTGGAGGATTAACTCAGTGGTTCCAGCGCCTGCCTCGCAAGTGCAAGGTCCTGAGTTCGATCCCCGGAAACCACATACAATGCTGGCGTGGAGACTCATGCTCACCAGCAATCAATACCACATACCACAGGGCCGGGTGTGGTAGCTCACGCCTGTAATCCCAGCACTCGGACGGCAGAGGCAGGAGGATTGCTGAGTTTGAGGCTTGCCTGGACTACATGGTGAGCTCAGAGCCAGCTCAAACTGCAAAGCGAGACCTTGTCACAAAAAAAAAAAAAAAAAAAAAAAAAAAAGCTAAAAGAGATGTTCAGCCCAGCAGCTACTTCCCAGCACACCACTCAGGGCTCTTGACAGATCTGCGCTCACAGGTAAAAGAGCAGTGACTCACAGTCCAGATGCCTTCCTCCTCGGGGAATTCCTGTGCATGCAGCAGAATTCAGCCTACCTGATCGCATTGCCAGCTCTAGAAATACAGAGACAGAAGCTTGCTCAGGGCTCCTTTCAGCTACTTGGAACAAAACAGCCTGGAACAAAAGCAGCCAATCCATGAATTTGAAGGTATCCAGAGCTTTCTGCAAGCAGCTGGTGACAAAATACATCTTGAAACATAAGCTTCAGTAAAGGCAGGTAAGCAAGATTTTCTGTAGCTTGTTCTTTAGCAAGAAAGAATCCAAATGGTATGTACATCACACCTAAATGCTGCATACCTGTGTGAGTGCATGGGTGCGTGCGTGCGTGCGTGCGTGCGTGCGTGCGTGTGTGTGTGTGTGTGTGTGACATAGAACACTGCAACTCAGCCTGGCCTGGGGAGGGGGTTGCATCAGGACCTGCCAGACAGGTTTCTGTTCAGAACACAGCAAAGATGATAGCAATGTGGGTTAGGATTGTGCTTGTTAATACCTAAGCATTGGTATTTAATAAACAAAAGTGGTACACCTCCAGCAATTATAGTAAAATTTGAATATCCCCACAATTGCCTAATTATTATATAAATGTACATCTAGATCTTACTAGTTCCCTTTTCAGAGTGAGTCAGTTCCCATTCCTCAGATGTCCAGAGGACGTCTGAGTACTGAAGCTCTTTACTTTCTGTTGCATCATCACAGTGACAGTGACGTTTACCTGCCCCCTAAGAACTCTTCTAGCCTCCAAGAATCTTTTGTGAATTTTAATCTTTAACTTGAAAAAATAATAAAATGCATCAGAACTGGTTTTTTTTTCCTAAGAAATTTGCTCAAAGTCTGTGAGCAAAATTAGCTATTATAATTACTATTTCTTGCATCTTCTCACATGCATGACAAACAGCTCTAGCTAATGCTTGGTCTTCAGTCATGGTGAGAATAGAACCAACCAGTTGCCATGATGGGTAGGAACAGCCTGTGCCCCCTCTGCCAATGGGGTGGTAAATTATCCAGCTTCACAACCTCATCCTCTTGACTGCTTTCACAGAGTACTTCCAGTGCCAACTGGTGAAGTTTGGTAGTGATTCTGGATTCTCTGGATGCAGACTCTGAGATGAAGTGTATCGAGGAGAGACCAACAGCTGTGGAAGAAAGGGAAAGAGGGTGAGATGGGCCAGAGGAAAAAATCAATCCAACACACACAACAGCAGCGAGGCCAGCCTCACAAAGAGCTGTGTAGAGTATATGGCCCATGTCTGTTGCCCTGTGTGTGGCTGAAATAGCTCTCTATAAATCCCTACATATAGGCTGCCCTCAGGTGGGGCAGCTCTCTGCATTTGAAGCAAATCCAGAGGAGTCAGCAGCTGGAAGACAGTGCTGACTGTTGGAGACAAGTTGTTCCTTGAGGTAATATCCTAATAATCTGTTTTGCACTGCTATAACAGAGTACTTCAGAGGAGGTACTTTATAAATAAAGGGAGTTTACTTGTCTCATGGTTCTGGAGACTAGTCAGTCCAAGGTTGAAGGGCTGGTGAGGGCCTGCTTGCTTTGGCATAACATAGCAGAAGACATCACAGGGCACACACAGGGCAAATTCTCTTATATCAAGATTCTGCTCCTGTGAAAACTAACCTACTTCAATGATAACAGCATTAATCTATTCAGGGAAGCTCAGCTCTCATGACTTCCTCATCTCTTAAAGCTCCTTCCTCTCAACACTGCTGCCCTGAGGGTCAACTTTCTGACACTTGAACCTGGGGATGCATTCAAATCCCTCAGGGGGGTCCATACAGCACATCCTTGTACCTAGCACAGTGCACCCACTGGACTGCGCCCACTCTCTCGGGCTCATACTTCAAGCATTTAAAATGGACTATCATATCATCCTTTTCCTCAGTGAAATTCCAGTTCTAAAAATCCACCTCTGAAAAACTCACCTCCTCAAGCAGCACCCTTTCCCTGTCGAGAGGGCCCTTCTGCATCCTCTTCTCATGGGTTATTTCCAGGGCCCCTCCAGACCTCCTCTTCCATTGTGAGGTCAAAGAGCAAACAGAGACTGAGTAGAATGGGAAGTTCTAGGTTCACACCCGAGGCCTAAGGGAGCAACAAACAGAAACAAACCCCAAAAACGGAGACTCATGGATCTCACGCAGAAGCTCCCTCATCATGAAGAACGTCTCATTCATTTTTAGTAAAGTGACATGACATGAGATGGATGTATATGAATAGATTTCTGCTGTGTTTTAAATGCCTTTCTAGAAAACTATTATTTTAGAATCCTAACAGCTCTTTGAGGTAAATTTGTTCTTTTCCTTTTTTTTAGAAAAAGAAACTAAAATTCAGAGTGGTTGAGTCACTTTTCACGGGCATCTGACAAGAGGCTCAAAACCCTGGTAATTGATGGTGTCTCGGAAAGAAAGCTCTTCATAGACCCCCCCCAAATAGCACTACCTCACTGAGTTGACCCCCCAAGGGAGGAGATGGTGCTGGGCCCTTGTGGCCTTTATCAGTGACCTCCGTCAGTGACCTTCAAGGGTCCCTTGATGAGTGCAAAATAATATGCTCACTATGGAAACCCAGTTTCAACAGTGTTTATCTCAACATCCCTCTGGACCTTTTCAAGAATTCATGATTTGTGTTCAGGACACCTGACTGACTGAAGGAGAGAGAAAGCTCACCAGAATTAAAAGAGAATTCTCTCAAATCCCACCTTCTGGCCCAGCTCACATCAGGTCACCCTTGGAAGCTTTCCAGATGAAGCTTCTTCGTCCTGACTTCCCTTTACCACCTCCTCCGTCAGGACCTGCTTCCGCCCCCACAGTGGAAGTTTGAGCTGAGATTTCCCACTGGTCTGCAGGAGGCTCATGGCGGGGTGACCCGGAGAGTATCTTCCTTCCCTCAAGAGACCCCTCTGTGTCTTCCCAGAGCCTGTTTCCTCAGATGCAACTCATGTTTTTCCCTTTTTAGGGTTTATTTATTGGCCCATAAAACTATAAACTGTGCTCGGAGGAACATGTATTTAAAACG
The DNA here is from genome assembly GCA_004025085.1 of Thryonomys swinderianus. NCBI lineage: Eukaryota > Metazoa > Chordata > Mammalia > Rodentia > Thryonomyidae > Thryonomys > Thryonomys swinderianus. The sequence goes on from PVIC010004179.1 coordinate 21,888, forward strand.
TTTATCCTCCTTCTCACATTAAGATATTCCTGAACCCCATTCCTGAAATGGGTAGTTTTGATGAGAAAACAAGAATTTGGAGCCTTCACCCTACACTAAAAGAGACAGAAGTTCAGGGGAGGGGACCGTGGGACAGAATAAGAGGCAGGTGTCGCCTCCCACTTGTGGGGTTGTGTCCAGTGTCCTGTCAGCTGCAGGAATGCACCACCCAGAGGTCTCAGTTTGTCAGAGGGGAAAACGCAGCCTGTTCAGCTGGGCAGAGAATAAGTTCATCGAGAGGCTGTTGGGGAGGAGTCTGGAATTGACCAGAGCCTGAAAAATAATCCTGGAAGTTGATTACACAGGCAAGAATTAGGAGCCCAGTACAGTGGTCACAAAAGGCCCCCGGCTCCTGGACACATCCTTTCCCCGCTGCTTGCTCCTGCCACCTACTTGTGGCACAAAGCGCAGGGGAGAACTGTCCCCAAAGGGAAGACACATTGAATGCGGGGTGGCACCTCCCTCCCCAGTGAGACTGTCCCCGCGGAGAGAACATCTGCTCCTTGGTTTCACTGGAAAGAAGATACTTCACTGAAAGGAAGCTTTGTCCTCCAGCCACATGTTATGGGTTCTGCTCCCCCAGGTCCACTCCAAGGAAATAGAGATACCGCAGGTTTTGATCCAGGGAGACCTGAGTTCAGCCGCTTACACTTGAGTAAATGCCTTGACCAGAAACAGCCTCAGGCCCCTCACTCGTGAAATGGGCTAAGGTTTCTGCTTCACCAAGTAGCTTGGGGGAGAATTTCAGGAAATCAAACTGTAAAACAGCTGGCCTAGAGCTAAAATTCAGTACGTGCCTTTGCCCCTCTTCTCCTGCTGTCCCAAGTTTCTGAGCTGCCGGTGGGGAGCGCTTTGAGCACTGGATCACCACAACAGCAGGAGGGTCTCTGTCAGATGGAGGACGGTCTTAGTTTCTGCAGCAGTGGAGAACCAAAATTTAGATTTGAACCCAAATAGTTCTTTTCATTTGCCTGCATGGTTCCAGCTCACTCTGCCCACCCAGCAGCACCGCAGCTTGGGCTGGTCCACTCCAAGTCCGTGGTTCTGCATGAGTGCCCCTGTAGTGCTGACGATATGAAAGCAGAAAGCAGAAGCAAGAAAGGCCAAATGACTTGCAGTCCAGCGTTCATGACTGTTCAGACCAAATACAACATTTATATATTTTTACTTCAATAAAGTGATTTTCTTCCCCCAAGAAAAGAAATAGGGAGTATGTGCAGCAAAGAAGAATTCTCTTTCATATTTTCTTTGCCATATTTTCTTTGCCATATTTTCTTTGTCTGAAGACAGCACAAGCGGGTACAATGTCAAATAAGCCTCTGTAAGTCCCTCCCAGGGGAAGCCTGCTTAGACAATAAGCTATCTTAACACTGCCTTCTTCTCCCTGCCCTGCATTTCTAAACATCAGAGTTGAATATAAGCCATGCAGTTAGGTGTAATATTTATACATCTGCAGTTCTTAACAACAATCCAGGCTTCAAATATCCTGTAGAGTTGTCCACAAACAAATATTTGCCCAGTTTATAAGTTTGCATTTAGAATATGTAGGCTAGTAAACATAAGGTCCCGGTGTTTGTAACCACCCACCATCCTGGCTTTCACTACTGGCCTAAAAAGGACCCTTGTGAACACTCACAGTGTGTTCAACAGGAGCCATCAGGAAGCTACCATTAGCAGTTTAATTTTGAAGATGCTGCTTTCGTTGCAGTGCTCAAAGCCTAGGACTTTAAAACACACACTCCATTTATGGTAATCTGGATAGTTACTGGGCCCCGTAAACATTTTCCAACAGAGGGGTCTGTCTCTTGGAACATTTAGTAGCAAATTTCCACTTGGTTCTGATTTTTTAAAATTCTACATGTTGCCTGCTGTGTCTTGTCACAGGAATAAGGAGGAGGCAGTAAAGGTTTAGATGAGCCAAACAACAGTGTGGAAAATCCCCCCACAGTCTGCAAATCCTAGGTTCAAATGTTCACATCCCAGCAGGGCTGACAGCCATTAAGCCCTCACAGCTTGGACAGGGAGAGCTGGAAAGTTCTGCAGTTCCAGCATCTACTTACTAAAGACGCTCCCTTTGCGCTATGCAGCTATTTCACCTTCCTTGGCAGCACTGGTGCACATTTCTTTGAGAAGATGATGATGCCTTTAGCAAAATTTCATGCACAAGTGCAAATTAGTTTACTCAATTACCATCCATCAGAAACTATGTGCTTAAGTCTTTTATTTTCATCCCTGCATAAACTGTTTAGCTTGCATTTGAAATAAAATTTAGAATTTTGTTAAGTCTTGTTTGGCAGGAAACATAATAGCAGAAAAATAAATCAGCAGATAAGTAGAACCTAAAACTTTCTCTTCCCAGGCACAGCAGGTTTACATTTGTGGCACTTTTTATCAACTTGCACAGCTCTGGTTGTTGCTAAGTAGCTGTTCTTATCAATGATTTGGGTGATCTTCCCTTGCCTTGTAAGAAAATAGCATTTTCAGTACCTTCTAGCTCTTCCTTTTCAGATATAGTAAAAAACAATTTCACAAAAAAAACAATTTCCATCCCCCTGAAAAAAATATTGCCATTTATAAACATAACATCAGACGGGTAAGCCAACTATGCTAAAAGATGTATAATTAATATTGCTCTCAAGTCTTGGTATACACCTATGTCTCAAGCGTTGGTATGCACCTGTGCATCTATGTCCTAAAAATACAAAGATGCCAGCCCCAAACTGTTTCAAACAGCTTCTGATAGTACATTGTATACAACATTTCAAAATTGACAACTCACTAGTATAACTTGCAATCACTTAATACAGGATTAAAAAACAAAAACAAAAGCAAAAAACGAAGCCTTCTCAGGTGTCCAGCGCCAATCAAAATCAGATCAATGCCCAACTTTCACAAGTAATAGTACTAAGAAGGTTTTTCCAGTGCTTAAGTGCAACCTTGGACCCAGCTGCAAGCAGTCTCTCAGAGAGCCTGCATCGCCTCATTTATCTATGCACTGTTTACACAGATGGGCTCTGGATAATGTTTGAGTTGTTGCTCCTGGGAGACACATTCCACAAGAAAATGAACAGAAAGAGCAGTCACCACACTGAAGGGAAAGCAAGACCCAAAGACCTACTTTCTCTGATGCTGGCGATTCTAGTTCAAAAACGAAACTAACCCTCCGATCACCAATCTCTGACATACTAAAGTTTACTCTAATATAAGGTGCTGTGCCATTTCTTTTTCTGAGAGTTCTGAAGTTCAGAGTCCTCTCTCTGGAATGAAGAGCTGGCTGCGTACTTGTGACTTGAAGTTCTATGATAATCACAGAGTTCCACTGTTTCCTGGCATGGTTTAGATTCACAACATTTCTCTACCTATAGCACTGGATCAAACAGGACCAATTTAACTTAGATGCAACTTATCTAGATATGTATAAAAAGAAATGGAAAATGTGAAGCAAAGAAAAAAATAGAGACAGAAAAAAGACTATGAACCTTGATGGAATTTCTGTTCCCAAATTAATTTCAACCTTGACATAAAAATAAGCCAACTGACAAATTTTAAATAAAAAATGAATTATACTAAGCTATGATTTTAAATGACTTATTTAGTAAACTCAACTCATTCCTCTTTCAGCTGGAGAGACCCACAGCATGGACACTTGTCACAAATCTCACTATTGTGGGTAGAAGGCTCTCTGGGCCTTGGTGACATCTTTGCAAATCACAGGAAACAGTTGGATAGAATGAACAAGAGCGCCCTGCAGTTCTGTCCAGAGAAGATCAACTCCAGACTTCTTTTTCACACCTGGGTAGCAAGCCATACTGAAGTCACCTCAGGGACTACGGGGAGTTTAAATTCTGCTAAATAAAAATGAAGCTTTACACCAAAGTTTAAAGGCAGTTGTCACATTCAAGCAATGTTTCCATAAGCAATATTATTTGCTGTTTCACACAGAAAGAAAAGAAGACTGGCCAGTGAATGGAGAGCTGCTTGTGCAAACGGAAGGGCCAAGCCACGGCCTCGTGAAGAGCTGAGCATGACACCGGGCTCCACCCCCCTCCAACCACGTACTCTCTTTCCTGTCCAGGACTTGGTTTGCACATCTGTAAAAGGGGGACAGTAAAAGTATCTCCCTCACTCGTTGCTGGGAGGATTAAATTTGATGAACTGATGCAGGCGACACAGCATAAGGGAAGCACTAGTAAGTGTCAGCTGTGGTTTTGAATCTATAAGGAAATGAGGGCACTCTGCACTTTAAATGACACCCTAAAATTGTTCGAAAGTTGGTCACTATAAAGAAGAAAATGGAGGCATGGGAGGTGAGGTGGGTATGCTATTTGTTAGCTTCTCTGAAAGCCAAAGATGCACAAAGAACTTAGCCATTTTTATTTATCATCTGAACCACATACCAGAATTGTCCTTGGCAGCACTGGGGGCACCAATGTGGCTCCAGCCCCAGAAGAAGCTACAATCCAACAGTATGGACAAGAAACACAAAAGTTTAACAGCATTTAGATAAAAGCAATATCAAAGATGCCCTTGCTGGGCTTTTTGCTTTTTTTTTTTTTTTTCAGTAGCAGGAATCAAACTCGGGCCCTTGTGCTTCCAAGGTAGGCGTGGTACTGCTTGAGCTAATCCCTGGCCTTTTAGATAAAGAAATAATAAACATAGAGCCAAACCATATGGGCTTGGCATGAATTTGGGGAAAATTTTTTGAAAGCTGTGGGGTCAGAGGACTTCACATCTCTGTTTATACAGAAACCGCACCCTGGCATACTGTGTCCTCATCCCCTCCACAACTCTGTCCTCCCCTATCCCAGTGCAATCTCACCTCTTTCTGCCAAAGCCTCCCCGTGTTCTCTGATGTCATGGTCTGACATAATGATCTCAACCTCGTTGCTTTGTGCCCTTGTCACCATCTTGTGCCAACTATGCCAAGCTATTTTCTATGGAGCCTAATTCTCTTGCAGGCTTCTCAGCCAATCAGTGGCCCTTTCTCCCACCACCCTTTCTCCCTAGTCACCCACCTGGCCAAATGCCCGACTTCCTCTCACTTCTCAAAACCTTCCAGAAATTCTAACGCACATACTGTCAGACCAGAGCTCCTTGCTGTAGTCATGTACATGAAATCCGTCCAGCATCCTCAGCTCTGTAGCTCCTTGACTTTCCCTGCCCGGAGATTTGTCTTCCACCCAACTTCAGACACCACTCCCATGTCTCACTGTTGCTTCCAACTGCTGCTCCTCCCTAGTCTCATTTTCAAGCACTGCCTTATTCCCGTGGGTCCCTTACCCAGACTTTAAAATTCCTTCGGCTACACTTTCTGTCTTTAGTTGAGAAGTCAGCCATAAACACAACTGTATTTTACATGTGCCCTCCTCACATTTATTGTCTCCCTCATACTCACATGGGTAAACCCTGGAAAAGTCCATGCCCTACCTACACCCCAGCCCAGGTCTGTACCCGTGCATTGGGTGACAGGTGAACACTCTGCCCTTCTGCTCAAACTCTCTGGTTCCATCTAAATGGATGACTAATCCACTTAGAGGGGCTCTTCAGTGCTACTGGTCATTTCTGCCACATTGCTTCCTTACATACTCCCGATCTCCTGGATGATTTGGGCACTGAACTTGAGATGCCAACTCATTTTTTATTTTTTTTATTCTTATTTTTTTTAGTTTTTTGAGGCAGGGTCTCGCTTTGTAGTTCAGGCTGGTCCTGATCTCACTCACTATGTAGCCCAGGCAAGCCTCAAACTCAGCAATCCTCCTGCCTCTGCCTCCCAAATGCTGGGATTACAGGCTTGAGCCACCACACCCAGTACTGTGATATGTGGTACCAGGAATTGAATTTGGGACCTTGTGCTTGCCAGGCAGATGCTGGAACCACTGAGCTAAAGGCCTGGAGATAGCAACTCTTATAGAAGCCTTCTTTGACCTCTTCCCTGACCATCTTGAGCGCCTCTCAGGGCTTTTGAAATATTCTGCATAGATTTTGTACTCCTAACCTTGGATTAAAATATCCTCATACTCAGAGGATGGTACATTCTTAGAAGGCAGCGACTAAGTACTTTTCTGTGTCTTACATTCAGCCCAGTGAGGGGGTAAAGAAATGAGGGACTATCTTTACAAAGAAAGTGAAAGGAGAAAGGTGTCCTATAAGTGAGATGACATGCAATTTCATATGGCGATTTTATTGTTTCACCCAAAAGAATAGAAATCTGATTGGTTGACTACCCAAAAGCATTGTGTACACTGAGTAAAATCCTGAGACAGCCCCTGGAAAGTGGACTGGACATGACCATTTAATTCAGAAAAGATTTCCTTTGGAGTTGTTCAAAGCATGAATCATGACACTGTAAAAAGGAAGAAGCTGTCAGGGTCATTTAATTCCATGTTCTGAGTATATATAATCCAACCTGAGGATTAACCTATTCTTTGGAACAATATTTTTGCTATTTTGTGAATTTGCTATCATAATAATTATTTTTGAAACAAAATTGTTCACAACATTAAAAAGACATTGGAAAAGAAAAATACTCACCTTAAAGCAAACTAATTAAAACGTTCATTTTGACATTCTGAATTTTTTTTTTATTGGAAACTTTAGTACAGCCCCAGAGGGCATGGAGAGCTGTATGAGCCAAAGTCAGGAAGTCAAGGCCTGAGCATCAATGGTGTGGACTTGCGCAGACTTCTGGCCTCGCTGAGTTTTTATCCCAGACAAAGGTTATTACACTTCCTCCCCTGGCTCCCAGCAACCATTGCGTTGGACAACGCCTGTAACTGCACTGAGCTCCTTGGAGAGATGGTAAGAGCAAAGCTTACATTGTGGTAAATTTTCCAATGACAGTGAGGAGCTTACCGTCTTAATAAGTTTTTAACAATCATAAACCACGTAATTTGACACAGTCAAACTGAGAGAAATGATTTGACACAGCCAAGTTGTGAGAAATGCAGCTGATTATCCTAAAGTAAGGGGAAACCTCAGAATTTTGCCTGCTTTTTACTAGAAAGAAATAAAAATTCAAAAATACAGCCCCCATTTCTGTGCCTTCTGTGGCACTGTGGTTTGACTGACTCCTTCAAAACTCAGGTTTTGATTGTCCTTGAATTGCCCTGAAGTGTCAACAACAATGGCAGTGAGTGGTGTGGCCTCTAAGAAGTGATTAGATCAGGAGGGCTCTGCCCTTGTAAATGGATTAATGCCATTATCATGAGAGTAAATTATTTACAAAAGGAATGGAGGAGAGAGTTCAGCCAGAATTTCTCTGTCTCCCACATGCTGGCTTGACTTTCACCCACATTATGATTCAGGGTGAAGGCCCTCGCCAGATAGATGCTGGCTCTGTGTTCTGGATTTTCCAGCCTTCAGAATCATGAGCCAAATATACTTCTGCTGTCCATACTACAGTCTGTCTGTGGTATTCTGTTATAGCAGAAAAAAAAAAAAACACAAAGACATAAAATAAGTGTTAATTCATTTAACAGACACTTATTCAGCACCTCTTATGTGCCAGGCACAGTTCTGTGTTAGGCCAAGATCCATGAAGGCAGTGAGCTGTAATGTGCTCTTCGTAAACACAGTCTATTGAGGGTGGGGGGTGGGAGGGGAGTGGGGAGACAGACATATCAACAAATTCCCACAGTAAGGAAAGCAAGCGCTCCCGAAGAGGGACTGAGGTCCTGTGAGTGCAGTCCACCAGTATGGCCAGATCCCTTTCCAGGCAGGGGAGAATGTTTTGGTTAATAAATGTTAGAGACAATTATATGGGCAGGAGAAGTTCAGTGCCAGTGTAATGCTTTACAGGGTTTACAGCGGATGATTGTGGAAGTCTGAGCAAACTTTAAGAGGCAACTTTAAGTCATCCCGTGCGAACCAGGTTTAGGAAGCGTTTATTATTCCCTATTCCCTAGTATAGGTGCATACTACGCGCCTTGAGAGTGGGGGGGAGGCTTGATGAAATCAAAGAAGCATTCTGCATGGGGCTGACGTTTGAGCTCAGTCACAAAATGTGGGGAATGAGGACAGTCTGGTGCGGCAGAAATGCATGGAATACACTATGAGGAGCTAATAGTATTCCAGCTGTGAGGCTGAAAAGAAATGAAGGTCCCGGAAAGAAGCCTGGAGTGATTCCCAGGAACTAGTGCTTTGCAGAGCCGCTGAGGGTCTGTGTACATGCGGTAGGGGCTCTGGGTAGTTTCAAATAGAGCTAAACAAATGTCTGGGAGTTTATTGAAGAATGTTATTCCCTTAAAATTTTCTTTTAAAACTTTTAATTCCATCAAGAGGGAAACTTCAGTTTGAGGGTTTCTGATAATTCATTTTAATGGCTGAGTGATACCCAGGTAGCCGGTGATGTATCATTTCTCTATATGTCTGTGAGGCTGTTTCCGGAAGAGATTAGCATTTTAAATGGTTAAATGAGTAAAAAAGATTCTCCTCACCAAATGGTGAGCCTCATTCAGCCTGTGACAGGCCCAAGTAGAACAAAAAGGAGGATGAGGGGCAAATTTGCTCTCTTTTCAACTGGACATCCATCCTCTCCTGCCTTGGACATGGCTCTCTTGATTCTTAGTTGTTGTGGTTTTTCTTTTTTGTTATTGTTGTTTTGTTTTGTTTTTAGTTTTTTGAGACAGGGTCTCATTTTGTAGTTCAACCTGGCCCCGAACTCACTATGTAGCTCAGGCCTTGCTCAAACTCACAGCAATCCTCCTGCCTCTGCTGCCCCAGTGCTGGGATTACAGGCGTGAACCAACACGCCCAGCTAAAATATGCTGGAGTCTTGATTCTTGAGTCTACAGACTACAGGATTTATACCAGCAGTTCATCTACCTTCAGGTCCCAGGCCTTTCAACCTGATCAAGATTATTAGCATTAGAATGAGTTACAGCACCAGCTTCCTCCTGACACCCAAAACTATAGGAGCTATTTCTCTGGAGACCTGTGAATAAATCTAATAGATGCTCTTCATCTCATCTGGAATAGCAGCCAAGTTCCTTTCAATGACCCAGAAGGCCCTGTCACAACTACTTGACTTTCAATTACAACTATGCTCTCATTTTCTTCCCTTGTACACTCTACTAAAGCCACGCAAACCTCTTCCCTGGTCCTTGAATCTATAGGCTCATTCTTACTCCATGATCTTTGCACTTTTAAGCTCTCTGTCTGCAATGTTTTGCCAGGAACCTTGTGACTCATGCCCTTACTTCCTTCAAGTCCTCTTTAACATGGCATGTGCCTCAGGATGCCCCTCTTGACACCAGGTGCATAAAATTATAACCTCTTCCTAGCCTCTTCTCTGATTTATTTTTCTCCACTTATCCTCAGTTAATATACTATATATTCAGTTTAAAGTTCATTTTGTTTACTATTTATACTCACTAGAGTGTAAGCTCATTAGGGGCAAAAATTTTTGATATTTTCTTTTACTGAAAAATTCTCACCTTTCAAAATGAAAAAAGTTTGGGATAGAGCAAGTATTCACAAAGTAATCTTGGAATGAATAAAAACCTGTTTAAATATGGCCATCCAAATTTTTATCAGACAGCAATCTAGCTTCAGGGTTAGAACAGTTTGAAAAAGTATCAGTATCTAGCTAGAATTAGAAGTTGTTATTTGTCAAGGTATAATTTTTAAAAGATAATTCATACAAATATAAATTGAGCATGAGTTTTATTCAGCTTATTAGTGTATGAATATTGTGGTTTAGGTAACTATCCCTCAAAGGCCCATGTGGGATAGGTCCCCAGCCTGTGACGCAATGAGGGGGTGGCACCTTTAAGAAGTAGGATGTAGTGGGAGGACGTTAGGTTAATGGAGGTGTTTCCTTGAAGTGGACAAGATGCCCATCCCTCTCCTCTCTTTGCTTTCCAGTCACCATGAGTTGAATAACTTCCACTGCCACTCACTCTTACCACGTTGTTCCGCCTCAGCAGACACTCTAAATCAACAGGGCTAATCAACTCTGGACTGAACCCCTGCAACACTACCAAAGCAACAGGGCCAATCAAATCCAGACTGAGGTTTTTGCCCTTTTCAAAACTGATTTATTTCAGGTATTCATTGTAGCAAAGCAAAGGTAACTGATGTAGTGAGCCAGTAAGATTTTACAACTGATTCAAAGGAAAACTTAATAACAAATAAAGAGGCAGATAATACAAATGCAAATCAATCCAGATTGGTCAATAGGTATAGCACAATAGTAAATTTCATTCCACCAGGAAAAAAATCATTAGCTCTATACTGATAAGAATTGTGTGTATTGCATAATTTTTAATGAATAATTTTTCTACAACATACAGTATTCTAAATAGCTCCAACACTATAAAAAGCACAAATAATCCAGTGAGGTGCAATGGACAAGACAACCATTTGTTTTGATGCCTTTCCTAATTTTTCCTGGGACAGTTTTACTTTTATTGCATTTAATTTTACACAGAGCATCCTATTTATAGATACACTGGTTTTATACTTACACTGGTGATATAAATTTCTTTAAATAATTTTCATTTTTAGAAGGACATTAATTTAAAAAAAATTTACATGTACACTAGTGCTTCCTAAACTTTCATATGCACATCTATCACCTAAGTGTCTTGGTAAAGAGTAGTTTCTACTTAGGAGGCCTATGAAGGGGCCTGAGAATCTGCTTTTCCAACAAGTTCCCAGGGAACATCCATGTTGATGCCCACAGCCCAAACTTTAAGCAGCAAGGGTGAAGTTGGCACCCGGATAATGCAAAAAAAAAAAAAAAATTCTTATCTTGACTGAAGTTTGAGGAAGCTGTTATAGGCTATCAAGTGGGACTGTGTTGAAAGGTTAAAGCAATAGGGTAGCAGGATGAGTCTACTGACTGGCGTCAGAATTCTGCTCGAGCAGCAGGAGGACTGCAAGGAAGATGACTGAAGGAAGCTGCTTTCACCCTCTGCAGCAGGACTGGTGAGGCCAGAGCCCAAGCAACCAGACGTGATTTGTTTTACTTGTTGTTGGTACTATTCAAGACTTTGACAGCTCCTTCCGAATCTGCCCAAAGCAGAGATACTCTGCATTCCTATTGAATGAGCTATTTCTAAAACATTTGAGGGGAAAGGTCTTCATGCCCTAAGTTAAAAGTGCAAAACCTTGGCTACTTGTGTGAACAGATCCTAAGAATTCAAAACATACTATTGAATTCCTGGCCAATTCGAACCTATGAACATGCTTTTCCATTACAGAATTATGACAGTTTAAGAGTTTGGTGCCTTCCTTAAGTGATATCTCTTCCACTTACTCAACTGTGGTTTTTAAGGAAACCATCTTTTGTAGAACTCTGGAATACGTTTACTTCAGTGCTTTAAACAAAGCTACAGGCAAGAGTTACAAGGAACAAAAAAGCAGGCCATATCCATGTTGCAAATGTATTTCTATGGGACTATGAATACAAAATGTTGGAAGCTCCTGATGTGTTATATATTGAAGGAAAAGTGGTGCCAGACAGAATAAAATTATTGGTTAAATATAACACATATTTCACAAAAGCTTTATTGAAGTATAATTTGGACACCATAAAATTCACCCATGATAAATGTATAGTATGTAAATGTATAGATTTACGTCTATAGTTTCAATAATTTCAAGAAATTTATACAGCTTAATAATTACCACATTAGTCCAGATTCAGCTTTATAGTTTTCTCTCACATTCAGATCTATGATACATTTTTTGTTTGTTTGTTTGTTTGAGACAGGGTCTCCCTTTGTAGCTCAGGCTGGCCCTGAGCTCACTATGGAGCCCAGGGAAGCCTCGAACTCAGCAATCCTCCTGTCTCTGCCTCCTGAGTGCTGGGATTACAGGCGTGAGCCACCACACCCAGCACTGTGGTGTGTGGTATTGATTACTGGTGGACGTGAGTCTCCACACCCAGCATTGTATGTGGTTACCGGGGATCTAACTCAGGAATTTGCGCTTGCGAGGCAGGCCCTGGAACCACTGAGCTAACCCTCCGGCCCCTCTATAATACATTTTGAGTTCATTTCTGTTTGTCAAGAAGGGAAAAACTCTAAGTATGTCATGTTGTTTGTGCATCAACTAAGCATCCATTGTTCAAGTGCCATTTTGTCCGTTGTACCCTTTTCAAAAATGAATTGATTACAAATGTGGAACTTTATTTCTGGTCTCTAATCTCTAACACCGACCTGTATTTCTATCCTTTTACAAAAACTGCATGTGTTTGATCAAAGTAGCTTTATAAATTTTGAAATCAGATAACCTAAGTCCTCCAACTTTGTTTTTTCAATTATTTTGGTAATTTTAAGTTCTTTACATTTTCATATTAGTTTTAGGAAAATCATACACCCCACCCCTTTTTTTTTCTTTTATTGAGCAGTAGTATTTTATCTTATGGAAACAGTTCAGTATTTTTTTCTATGTCATTTTTTTCTGAGATCAGAACTCAATATGACTTGAATAAGAAAGGCTGCAACAATTTGACCTATGTAAAGTTGAGCCTAGGCACTAAATAGGGCACAAAAGTAATATTAAATCTCCTTTCCCTTCCATATCCCACCTTATTTTTCCCATAATATTTTGCTAAATATTAATCAAGTAAAAACTATACTTAAACATATTTTAAAGTTTTGCTTGGGAGACAGACATAGCAGATTTTATTTTTGGTTTTGGTTTTGTTTTCTGTCGAAACAGGGTCTTGCTATGTAGCCCAAGTTGTTCTTGAACTCCCTATGTATCCTGGGCTGTCTCTGAACTCGAGGCAGTCCTCTTGCCTCAGACCCTGAAGTGCTGTGGTTACAGGCATGCTCCATGCCTGGCTGACACAATCAATTTTACCCATCAAGTGTAAGAGTTCCATGGACTATGACTTTCAACCAAGACACTTGCTCTTCTGGAGCACCACAAATGACAGTTCAAGTGACAGATGATACTGAGATGTTTTGTCTTCTCAGAATGGAGAAGAAACAAGAGTGAGGACCAGTGAGCCCTGCACTTTATTGTCAGGGAAATTGGCTCTTCATCACACATGAGACCAAAGAGTTCTCAAGGTTCTGCAGAAGAGCCAAAATCAAAGCAGTCAATGAAGACCATGAACAACAACCAAAAAAAAAAAAAAATCACAGGTGCAGATCAGCCAAGTCCTGGGATGCTCGGCAAATCAGGTCTTCCTTAGCCAGGACCTGAATCCTCATGGGGACCGAGTTAGGGGGGACATAGGGACAGGCCACACTGCAAATGAGTTCCTGCATGTGCAGAAATCCTGCCTGAGGCACCCAAAGCCAGGTCAGGAGATGTCACGAAAAGAACAAGTGGGAGACAGTGAAATCCCGTAAGGTACTGTATTGCACAAAGGGCAGTCTTGAGTGATACAGGTGCAGAGGAGGTTTGGTTTCTACGGTTGACTAGCTGTTGACTGGCTCCAAATTACCCGATGACAGCAAAACTGGCTGCGAGACCTTCAATTGTCTACTTCCGCTGCCACTAACCTTTGTCAATAGCCCTTCCTTCTCCTTCAGCCTGCAGGAAGCCCTGGTGCCTCACCGTGCAGCCAAGGAAGACTTGCCCTGCCCTGCCTATCTGGCCCTGCCCTCCCTGGCTTCCTCTGCCTGTCCCTGGCCATTCTTCTCTGCAGTTACACACACAGGCTGGCTGGTGCTCCCCATGCTGCTTCCATGCACACATTCGACCCTCTGCCTCCTTGGCATCCCCTCCTTGGCATTCCCTTTCTGGTTCTGTTGGACCAATATGCACCTTCAAGACCCAGTGTAGTGCAACCTCTCCCTCACTGCCATCCCTTGGCAGGACAATGAAAATAGGCTCTTTCAACTTGAATTCCCAGCATCTGTCACTGTGGTTCGATATTTACTAAATGTTTGTTGCCTGAATTTCACATGATTTCATGTGAATACCAGGCAGAAAACAACATCATCTCACATTTATACAGGTGACAACAAAGAGTCAAAAACAGTTAAGTTCCCACCCCCAGAATAAGCTGTCTTCTAGGGCCACAACAGGACTTTCTACAAAATTGAGTGTTCAACTAAACAATGCTTTTTTATTTAAAAAAATAATAATAAAATTAAGAAGTTTTCCATGGCTGTGAGTTCTCTTTGAAGAATAGAAGGAGCAGGTGATTCTCACCTTTGAAATTATGAAATACTAGATATACACTTTGGAGTATTTCTTAGCCAGTAAGTATTGTTTCTGAATCTTCCCTTTGTATGAAATTAAGCTGTTATCATTAGTTGAGAAATAATTACATAGTACTGTGTGCTCAGCCCACAAGAGTTTTTGTTTTGTTTTATTTAAATCAGCCCTTCTACAGGAAGTTGGTTTTCACCCAGGTAACTACTGCAAAATATTTATTCAGGTAAGAGAAACATTCCTCAACCAATCAGAGGTATTTCTGTTGTGTGACTTCACCTACCTCATTACCATTTACTATAACAGCCATGTAATTACTTTCAAGATGAAACATATCTTGTTTCCACCTGTTCAAACGCTCTGACATTTTCTGACTTTCCAGAGCTATGCTGAGAAGTCTTAGGCAGACAAGGTAACCAGGAAACCTGGCTCCTTCAGCTCAAAACCCTGGCTTGCGGCATGCTGGCATGCAGTCAACTCCAAGCACTCTCTGAAGAGTTAGTCATACATCTCACTCCTCAATAATTGTCTGGGGAATAAACACCAGAATGGGAAGGGAGATGGTCACTGAAGAAGGTGGCTCAGCCACAGCATATTAAACAATGCCCTGAGGTTCACACATGTGTATCCTTCTCTCCCCAGGAGAACTGTAAACAAACCTGTCACAATCACCAGAACATTTAGATGGTGCCTTAGCAGTGATGTCATCAAATCTCTGATAAGCTAATTGTCTATCCACTGACACAACATAGTAAGTAGAAAATAGGTTTGGTGTCCTAATGGCTATTCACAAATACCAGCACTGCCTCTTTGGAGGGGTGTGACACTGAGCAAGTTACTCAACTCTCCAAATTTATTATACCACTGGTGACTTGAGGATAATAATATTTCCCTCACTACTATTGTGAAGATGACATAACACAGGGGATAGAATACACAGAACACAATTATCTAGCACAGACCTCGCCAAGTCCAAGTATTAGTTTTCTTCCCTCTTTTTCTTTTTGGTCGCTAGAACTTCTAGATATAGATTAAAAGTCCTGCTCAGATAAAGGTAGTTCAACTTAATTATCATAAAGGAACCACACACACTGCAATCACAAAAGCAGGAGTTGCAGACACAGTCCAGGAGGGCCAGGCAGATGTTACTAGGCACAGTATGTGGGTATGGGGCTGGAAGGAACAGAAGAAAACCTGGCAAAGACCATCTGGGGTTATCATAAATACGTAAGCATCTGGTACAATGTTACCGAAGCTTCCTTTTTTAAAAAACAAAATCAAGAAACTAGTGAGGGGAAGGAATAAATATGATTCTGAAAGAAAATAAAAGAGCATGTATATAGGGGGTGGGGAGGTGAAGTGGGTAGGGATATGGGTAAAAATGAGAATTAACTTGTGTCGTATATTGGTACAAATTCCCCAATGTTATGTGTGATTGTGAGATATATATATATATAAATTGCACCAATATTCAATTTAAAAAACCAAGAAACTAAGATATTTACTTGAGAGAGTTCCCAGTTTTTAAAAGTTGATTCAAGCTAAGATAAAAAGTAATATAAGCCAAATAAAACACGTTCCATGGGCTACCAGTTTGCAATCTCTGCAAGATAAAAATCCAAATGGAACAATATTTACCTAGTGGACTAATTGGAAACCAATGCAAATCTTGTGGTATTTGTCTTATGCACCATGACCCGGGATCCTGTGCATAAATCAGAAGGTTATCTCCACAGCTATCTGACTCTTAATGAGCTCTTACTGTGCGTCTGTTACCTTGCCTACTGCTGACAAGCCTACAGTGTAGGTGTTATTTGATTGCCTTTTCACAAATGAGAAGACTGTGGCTCCGAGACAACCTCCTGAGACTGTTCAGAAGTAGAGTTGAGATTGGCTGTCTGTGTATTCCAAATCTCAGGTTCCTCTGCTCCATACAACTCCTACTTGGAACAGCTTGGGGAGATGAACCAGAGCAGAATCTTGGCTCCCAAGTTGTTGCCACTGTGTGCTCTTGACATCATTCCTAAGAGTCAGGTGTTGTTGCTTCTGTCTGGGAATAGGGTGTTTTCACTGAGAGCCTTTGGCAGGAGGTGTTTTTCTGCCCATCCAGAAGAGTGGTTTTAAAGGTCCTCAGCCCATAAACAGATGGAAGGCTACACTTAAGAAGATTGGGGTCAATATTTGTTATGGTTCTGCAGTCCTGCGGAGTAACAGGATGTGGGCACACAGGTGGCCACCAGCAGAGCATGACACACTTCCCACACACTGTTGGCCACACCCTGGCCTCTGCCACCCCATCTGTCTGGGACATCCCGGAAGGTAGAGAGAGGATGGCAGGTGGTGGATGCAACTCCAGGAAGACAAAACCTGTGATGTCGTGGGCACAATCCATGTTCTCATGACCCTGAGTAAACATTGAAAGTAAAAATGTCAACAGTAAATTAACAATACAGTCATCATTTTGGAATCATCTGATTAGCAAAATTTAAAAGTCTGACAATACAGAGTACTGTCAAAGATGTAGGGGAAATGAGAATTCTTGCATATTCTTGTAGGAGGGAGTACAGATTAAATTAAAATTGGAAAACATTTGGTAGATTGAAAATAGGCACAGTTTTTAACGCTCCTGAACTACTTCTAGATGTACACCTCTGGGGAAAATGTCCCTTATGCACAAAAGGAGATGTATGTGAGAAGGCTTAATAAATGTTCTTAAGATAGATAAAAATGGGGAATGAATAGATTTTTTAGCACCTTCACACAAGGGAACACTAAGTCTAAGTTAAAATGAATGAACTACATTCTTATAAACCATCTTGCTGGCATCTTAACAACATACTGAAAACCTCTGAAGCAAACATGATAGAGGAGCCTGGTTCTTCTAAGACAAGGTGAGTGTCACATTCTTTGCTGTTTTTGCACTTACAGACTTTCTGACCAAAATGAAAAGGGCTGTGGCATTTAAAAAAAATCATTGCCTTTCCTGGGCACATTGGCACAGCCTAATTCCTAAACACTGGGAGGCTGAGGCAGGAGGATTACAAATTTGAGCACAGCTGGGTAATCTAGCAATTTAGACCCTAAAAAGAAACAAAAGGCTGAGGACATAGCTCAGGCCCAAGCCTCCCTGTTGGCAGTGCCCCCTGAGCCCCTAACCTTGTGGTGTAGGTCCCTCCTCTCCAGGAAGGGTACTGCTGTACATGACCTGTCTTCAGGGGTGGCCCTGACTGAGCAAACTGTCTCCTGGGTCAGGTTCAATTCTGGCCGGTAATTTCTGTGAAAGACAAATGTAACTTATGATTTAAAATGGAAATCAAGGATGTAGATAGGATACTGCCAGCCACAAGTTTTCCAACCTTAAAATGCAGTCAAAGAGTTAAGATTCCTGATATGTGCAGTAAAACACAGTATAACATAGTAAGCTTTTGGAGTTAGACAAACCTGGACTTAAATTTTAGGACTATTATTTACTAGTTTTGAGTCTTCAGCAGAGTAATGCATCTGCTGATGGTGCTTCTATCTATAAAATGTGGGAAGGGTCCCTTCCTCACGGTCTGCTCTTGTGTCTAAACGAATGAACAAAGTATGTCCTTATCATGTCCTCAGACATACTACACACTCATGAACACTACCATATTGCAGCAATTCTAAGTCCTGGAGTCCCTTCCCCATTTAAAAAAAATCTCTGAAATCAAGATCTTCTCACCATCAGTAATAATGTAAAGTTATAAATGGTAGGTTTTTTCTTTATTGCATACAGTAAACAATAAAAAGACATGCCTGCTAATGAATGGGGTTTAGATTCTGTGTAGTTCTATATAATAAGTTATGGGACTTTCTGGTTCATATA
The DNA here is from genome assembly GCA_004025085.1 of Thryonomys swinderianus. Classification (NCBI taxonomy): domain Eukaryota; kingdom Metazoa; phylum Chordata; class Mammalia; order Rodentia; family Thryonomyidae; genus Thryonomys; species Thryonomys swinderianus. The sequence goes on from PVIC010004179.1 coordinate 39,898, forward strand.
GTGGCTTTGTACAGGCAAGATAATCAGTAACACTATTAGGCTATTGTCTAATTTATTTTGCCAATGCTAAGAAAAGCACCCATAAGATTTTACCTCACTGTAGTGGGTTATCCCAGTCTCCCTAAGGAAAATGGAGCACTCTCCACAGTGTAAGCTTTGGCCTTAGATATCACTGTGTCTGGTACCTGTTTTCCAGGTCTGTTAGAAGACTGCTGGGAAGAATGATAGACATAGTCAAAGAAACTATTAAGTACCCAAAAATTGTTTCAACAACTATAATCTCATTTTTTACATTGAGTTATCTAGCAAGCAGCAGGAATATTTGCTAAGTGTTTTTGAGAAATTTTTAAAAAATAACTTGGAAAACTTTTGTAATTTCAAGAAAAAAACATAATAAGAGCCAGGCTTGACAGAGCACACCTGTAATCCCAGCTCTTTGGGAGGCTGAAACAGGAAGATCACAACTCAGAGAATTAGTGACCTTGCTTCAAGAAAATAAAAATAGTAATAATTTTTAAAAGGGCTGAGAATGTAGCATGGTGTGAACACCCTAGGTTCAATTTCTAGCACCACAAAAAGAAAAAGAAAAAAAATGTAATAGGTAGGAAATATATATAATAAAAACATATTATGTTTTATATTCTTCAAAGATAATTCATCTGTTTTATTCAAGATGAGCATCATAGAAACTTTATCTATTAAGGGCATAACTATTCTTATTTCAGACAGAAGAAGCCTAAAAAGTAGTTATATACTACTAAATCATATAGCTGGTAGAAATGAGAATAGAACCCAGATGTTCAAATTCTCAATCTAGCTTTCTTTTTTGGTTTACTGTAAGTACTCAAAAGAAATCACTTACAAAGAGTTTATCCTGTAGTCTGTTATTATGATCTTGCACACCAAATATTATATTAAGTTACTTGGTTTTCTGATAGCCCTTCAACCTATTTCATAAGCAATAGTCCTGTATTACACTTTTCCTTTCTCTCCAATTTTTGAAAGCATAAACCATTTCTTTAAACAGTTTGACAATCTGTCATGACAGTAAAAGCCAAAGTATTCACTTTTGTCAAATCCCAGCCTGGCAATTTGCCTACATCTTCTGGCATATTCTGATGAAATTACTGCTCAGTTTACAGTATCCTTCCTCACAGCTTGGAGTGAATTCCCTTGCCCCGTTAATCTTTTTTTTAACATCTATTCAAGATGTCAACTTGATATCTTGTCTTTCATTCTGCCCAGCTCACTAGTAATTTGATCTGGAAAATAACACATCAAAACAGACATTGCTCTTGGAAAATGTGATCATAAAACTACTATGGAATAACTTTTTAAAAACACAGTTGAGATAGGATTGAGATGTACAAAATCAAAAATTTACACTTTTTTATTTTTTAACCAAGAAAATGAGATTCCCAGTGTTCTTTAAAGCCATGGTTTTCACGTTAAGCAAGCTTTTTGTTGTGGCCCATTGTCAGTCACTCCTTTACGTTCACATACGGGAATGACACAAGATTAATTTGTATTCTGTGGAAACTCCAGCCAGCCAAAGCAGTTGGTTAACAACAATTACACTAGCTTTTGTCAAGTTCCTGTTGTGAGCCAAGTATAGCACACTGCTCGAGATTAAATTGATTTACAAGTGATAAGTCTGGGCTTCAGAGAAGTTAAATAATTGACTTAAATAATTCAGTTAATGAGTGGAAAGTCAAGATCTGAATTAAGTGTCTATTCCCTAATCTCTCCAGGAGTTTAATTTGACCTGAACTTTCATCTTTAAGAAAGGAGTTGGATACTTAGGAATCTGGAATTCCTACTAAATGATCATTAAGTGCTAGAAAAATCCTATTAATACTAGTATATTTTAATTCTCAAATATTTAGTTAACTAATACAATTTTCCTTTATTCTGTTTGGCCATGAAAAGAGCAGGAAAATTTCAGAGAAGGCAAAAGTTACCCAGCAAGTTATCAGAAAAAGGTTCATGTAGGAAAACAGTGCCTGAGTACTTATTATTTTGTATTCTTGTTCTGTGTATTTTTAAATGTTTTCACATTAATTTGAACCTTTCTGGACCAAGATGAAATAAGATAAATTCACCTCCCTTCCTTCCGACTACCACTCACTCTCCAAAAACAATGAAAGATAATGACATATTTTTTAACTACAACACTGAGATGGTTACTTGCATGGTCTGATCCCAAGCTTGAAAGTTCTTTTAAGGAGTCCAAAGGGCTACACTCTGTGAAACACATTCAAACAGCACCCCCAACCCTGAACTTGACTTTTTTTTAGAAATCAGTGTGCCTTGGCTCTAAGAAATATTAACTATGTTATTTCTGTTTCCTAAGAACAGATTAACCCAATATGGGTAACATTTATTAAAGTAGTTTCCTTACCACTCTAAAGAAATCACAAAAAGTTGTTTCAAAAAAAAAAAGTAGGAATCTCTCAAGTTTTAAAATTCTGTGCATAAATCCAGGCCTGTCAAAATAGATGCCTGAAAGGGAGACCAGAAATGTAAGTCCTTTCTTCCTGCTGTGCAATCCCATTTCTGATATACAAAATGATGTGCATACATCGATTCCATTAAAAGCAATTATGTAAGGCACCTAGAATAGGATCATAAAGGCAGAAAATAGGATAGAAGTGATCAAGAATGGGGGCCAGGGAACATTGTGACTTACTCTTTAATCAGTTCATAGGCTCTGTTTGAAATGGTGGGAAAGTTCAGGAGAAGGATGTTGCAGATGGTTTCACAATATGGATGTGCTTAATGCTGTAAAACAGGACACTTAAAAGTAGCTAAAAATGAAAATTTTTGTCATATATATTTTACCACAAGAAAAGAATAAAGATATTTTCTTTCAAAACAAGTTCAGTAGAGTCACTTACTAAGGATCACCACTAGGAAATCAGCACCTTTTATGACAGATGAGCTTTTAATAAACTTTTTGACAAGTGAAAGGAAGGAGAAAAGAAGATATTTGAAGTACACAATACAAAAAAAGATCAAACTGCTGGGAGTGGTAGTACAAGTAATTGAGGTGAATCATAGCTGTTTCCTGGATTATTTAAGGAATAAGTTGGTCTACCAAATGTTATTTAGCAATTTAACAGAAGGATGTTGAGGCTTCCAGTTGACTATTTTCAGTTCAAGAAAACCAAGCCTTGAAGGCTATAGCCTATATATATATATATATATATATATATATATATATATATATACCATATATATATATATATACACCATATATATACATATATATACCATATATTAGTTACTAAGCATATTTATATACATTTTAATAGATACAGAGCTTGTGTTTGGGGTGAGAAAGTTCTGGAAAGAAAGGTAATGGTTATACAACATTATGAGATAGTTAATGGCAATAAACTGTACCCTTTAAAATGGTTGAATTTTATATTATGTGTATTGTATCACCAAGAAAAAGGCAATACTCCCCAGCCACTTGTAATAACTATAAAATGAAGAACTTTGGGGGGACATAAGAGAAAAAAACAAAGAATTGATAGGCATTGTAAGGATGGCGAAGAGGCTGTTTCATGAAACAGATTATTTACACATTTAAAAATCAGCATTTAGACAGTCAATTCTGCATACATCCAACCTGGGTCACTGGCTAGAAAGGACCTGTCAGTCAAAACTTTTCCAAGTGGCCCCTTCCCTTACCCTTTGGCCTCCTGGCCCTTCTCCTCCCCCACCTCCTAAACTATTCAGAGCCCTAACTGGTCATTTTCTTCCTTTTATATCAGCACCCACCCACATAAAATAAACAAAATATACAGGATGGAGGGGGATGGTGAAGAGGAGGTACATTTTAGAGTTAAGAAAACAACGAATGGAACATGAGAGACAACAATTTGATTTAGACAAATTCAGCTAAGGAAATAAGTGTAAGGTGAGCCTACTGTTTCTCCACAGACCAGGCAGGAGAGCAAAGCATGCCACTTATCAGAGTGAGTTCGCACTGGGTGGAGTCCAGCTCACAGAGTGGAAGAGGAGAAACAAGAAGAGTGAAGTTCGTTTTTCACTACATTGTCACTGAGAAAGCCTAGTGTGCGTGTGATAAAGCTCTGTTGGGTTCTGATTAGACTGTGGGTTTGGGCAGGGAGGGAAGGATAAGCAGAGACTGGAGAGGACTGAGAAAGGAAAAGGGAATGCCAACTATGGCTGGACACCTTCTCTCTGCTGAGGGAGCAAAGCAGAAAGGGTTGGGCCAAAGCAAACACAGGAGTCATGAAGCTACACAGCCATTCACTGAGACATGCCTGAATTTTGTCTCTCCATGAGTCCTTCAGAGAGACACAGCACAAGTGCAACCAGACCCTTTGAAGAAAAATGAGTTATGGTTGGCTGTAGATGGATGGAATCACTAAAGCCTGGTGTTCAGACAACAGAGCTGCAGAAGGAGCTGGACGCGTTGTTTTTAAGTCGAATCTTCCCTTTTGGGAGCTGTCGACATAAATATCCAGCTCTTTCTTACTATACGGAAGCAAAGTGTTGGATCCGCATGCAGGAAACCCCACTGGTAATGCAGGACAACTTTGTTAATCAGAAGCCCATGTGTCTGACTGTCCACGTCTTCAAAATATCTACTGAGTTCTGTGATAGCTCTGGAGGGACCATAACCAGAGAAAGGAAAATAGATCCTGTACGTAAGAATCAAGTGATACACTCTCAAAATATCAACTATGGCAAAGGAATAAAACACAAGGTCCCATGAAATGCTGAAGAACCAAGGAAAGCAAGCTGAGGTGGAATCAGTTATGGGAGCTTCCTGGAGGACTAAGTTTGCAGGTAAAATTGTTGACAGTCTTCATTAAACCAGTAACACTAATATTAGCCATAATTAATCAAAAAGACACATTTTTACTCCTTCAGAGCAGAGAAAGAATAAAACCTCACTCAAACCAGTCATATATTTTTCCTTTAGAATTTGTTTCTTTAACTGCCAAACTCTGTTTATTACTATTACTAAAGGATTATAATTAGCTGTGTTAAAAATGAAATTTAACTAGGGCTGGAGATTTAGCTCAGTGGTTCCAGCGCCTGCCTCACAAGCACAAGGACCTGAGTTTGATCCCGGAAACCACATAGAATGCTGGGCATGGTGACTCACGCCCACCAGCAATCAATGCCACATACCACAGTGACGGGCATGGTGGCTCACGCCTGTAATCCCAGCACTCGGGAGGCAGAGGCAGGAGGATTGCTGAGTTTGTGGTTTGTCTGGGCTACATAGTGAGCTCAGGGCCAGCCTGAACTGCAAAGCAAGACCCTGTCTCAAAAAAAAAAAAAAAAAAAAAAAAAAAAAAAAAAAAAAAAAAAAAAAAAAAAGAAAAGAAAAGAAATTTAACTATATCGTATATATTATCAAAATGATACACAGGAGGGCCGGAGGGTTAGCTCAGTGGTTCCGGTGCCTGCCTCGCAAGCGCAAGGTCCTGAATTCAATCCCCGGTAACCACATATAATGTTGGGCGTGGAGACACGCCCACCAACAATCAACACCGCATACCACAATGCCGGACGTGGTGGCTCACGCCTGTCATCCCAGCACTCGGGAGGCAGAGGCAGGAGGATTGCTGAGTTTGTGGCGGCTTGCCTGGGCACCATAGTGAGCTCAGGGCCAACCTGAACTACAAAGGAAGACCCTGTCTCAAAAGCAAAAAAAAAAAAAAAAAAAGATACACAGGAGAAAATGAGATCCCCACCCACACACCCATTCTTAAACTCACAGAGTACATTTTTTAGCTATGAAAATCATCATTCTCGGTTACCAAGCAACCAGCACAGTTAGTTTTTCTGTCTTCCAGTGCTTTATTTGCATCACCTTTAATGGGAAGTTGTTCTACATCATCTCCCAGATCCTTTTCAACCCCAGTGTCCCAAGAGTTCAGGAAGGACATGAGGTTATAAACTGTCACACAGGGACTTCTGACAAAGAGGAGCCAGGTGAGCTGTCAGAACCCTCACCCAGTGTGGCTACTGGTACGTGAGCGCTGCTCCTAGCAAAGCCACATCCCTACAGGCCAAGAAGGTGACCGTGCAGGGAGGGGCTGGCTATTTCTGAGTTTCTGTAATTTTATAGAGGCTGTACAAACACAGCTTCTAGCCCTACTCCTGCCACTGTCCACCATGCCCCACTTCTACCGACTGCTGTCCCTCAATTCTGCATGTAGAGAAATTCTGCAGTGTTCACCATCTGTGTGCTGCTTTCTCAGCTGCAAACCTAGAATACTAACAACACCAACCCATCTCCCAGTAAGAGCGGTGTGAGGAGCGACTAATTAAGCCTTGTGAAAATGCTTTGAAAAGTGGACAATAGATGCTGTCTATCTGTCAGAAGAATTTGCACTATTTCTTGAAGCCTGACCTGGGGGTGGAGGCTGAGGCACATGACATCTTTCACTGGTATTTTGTGACACTTGGACAAAGGGCTCTGGAGTCAAAGGCCAGCTTGAACTATATTACCCAATATGATGCTCAGAGGAATTCCTGGGAACACATTTAGTGCAATAGTAAATCTCTTCCTACAGATTATCTCTTTCCCAATTTCTATTCCCAGATGAAATGGGCGTGCTTGCCTTCCCTTGGGATAGGGGACATCACTTGGCTTTCATATGCGGTTACCCCGGGGCTCTAATGCTTCCTTCTACCTGGAATCAGGTGGGGACTTAGTCCCAGGCTTCCATTTCCTATACCTCATCTATTTTCTAACCTTCTCTTGGATTTTATTTTAATATTTAACAGCCTCAGGACTCTCCTTGCTTAGCAAGCAGTTCCATCCAGAGGAAGCAATGAAAACCAGAGAGGGACGTTATGTGACTAAAAAGCTGCTGTGACCTCAGTGAAAACAGTTCCCTACAAACACCTGGGATTGCTGCAGATGGCTCACTAATCCATACACACATCATGCTGATAAGCTCTTTATGAAATCCTTTTAAAGGCTATTGGATGCTACAGATTTCCTGAATTTTTAGAAACTAGGTTCCTAGGTTACATGTGCTGACATCTGGAAAGGCCAATAGGATTCCTCAACATCTGCACTCCTTTTGAGAAGCTTCATGATGAAGTTTTTTTTAAAATTCCAGTGACACAGATACAAATCATAACTGAGGAATATGTTAATTGAATGTATAAAACCTGCATGTTATGTAGTTAAAATATAATTTAACTTTTCATTAAGGTCAAAGGGAAATAGATGACAGTTGAATGAGAGCTAAAATTGAAATGAGCTATTTTTGTTGCTTGAGTCAGAGCTCAAAGTATGAACCTGCATTGTGTGTCTAGCACAAGAGGACATGTTTTCTGAACACATGAAATACAAACTGTATAAATCACTGAATATATAATTCACATAGTTAATACTTGAATTCCCCAAATCCTTTCCATTTTCTACATCATCATCATCAGGCTAGAGCCTCTGAGAATACGCTAATGAGTTTTATGGTCTATCCCTTGAAAGATCTAATAGTCCATTGCTCTCTGTTCATTTTTTCCTCTGGCTCTTACTATGATTCACAGACCATGCAAAGAAATAACTTTGACTAAGGGAACAGCAAAGCTAATCAACTAGTGGACAAGTTTTGCCCTTGGCCCCATTAGCACATCATTCAGCTAGTAAACCTTACTAGAAAGAAAAAGAATGAATAAAAAGAAAGGAAGGAAGAAAGGAAAGAGAAAGAAAAGGAGGAAGGAAGGGAGGGAGGGAGGGAGGGAGGGAGGCAGGGAGGGAGGGGAGGAGGGAGGGAGGAAAGAGGAAGGAAAAAACAAAAAAGATTGTTCAGAATTGCTTACGTAATGTCACACAATTCAGTGTCACACAACTATGGAGAGGTAGCCTAAGCCCATTCACATACATTATGGAGGAAATACAAATTAATACAAACCCTTAAAAGCTCGTTTGGAGGTTCTCACAGAGGAAAACAGCTACTCCTGCACCCCTGACAAGGAAACAGGATGTGTTGGAAAGATTATTCTCATGTCCTGTCTCCACTTCAGTAATTTCTTGTGTCCACCTCTGCTATGCTTACAACATCCAGTAGCATACATCTGAGAACTTAAATGGTCTCCAAGCTGAGGGTGGTTTGTTTTGAACATCCCTGGACAATTATTAATTTTGTAAACCTGTTTCTTCAATGATAAAATGTAGATGATATTTATCACGTAATTACTATGGGTTCAGACTTTGTGCTTAAGCATTTTTTTTTTTTTTTTGAGACAGGGTCTCGCTTTGTAGTTCAGGCTGGCTCTGAGCTCACTATGTAGCCTAGGCAAGCTTCGAACTCAGCAGTCCTCCTGTCTCTGCCTCCTGAGTGCTGGGATTACAGGCGTGAGCCACCACGCCCAGCTGTGTTTAAGCATTTTTAACATGGATTATGTCATAATCTGAAAACAAGCATTATTGTTATTCACATTTTACAGATGAACAAAGATCACAAAACTAATAGGTGGAGGAGTCAGGGTCTGTTCTGTTTCTCGATTCTATGAATTTACAGGGCTGGAGCTGATATAGGAAAGTGCAGATGAATAGTTTGGCCAACATTTGGCTCTGTTAGGACACTGGCTGATTATTGTTAGCCTTTCTTCTGTACCATGAAATTCTTCCAGCCATTAAAAATATGCACCTGATTGAACAGAAACAAGGTGGAATTGTCCTGAGATTAATGATGAAATTTTAGCAAGGGCCACAACTGGAACTCAAACCTGTGGCAGCACCATCTGTATTCAAGTAGGAGTAAATTGCTGGGGAGGTCACCAGAGAAAGTACTGTAGCAGGGTGTGTTTTTCCTCTCTTCAACATACAATGGTTTTATTGTTAATAACAGATGTATTTAGGTAATTAAGGACTTGAGATAGGTAATAATGGCTCAGATCTTAAAGCTTAATCTGATCACCTCAAGGTTCAAGGAATTACACTGCTATCGTCATGGTTAAATTCTGTCTTGTGCCACCATTTGGCAAAGTTCATCTGAAATGTAGTTGATCTGTTTTGTATGTGCATGTCTCTGGGGGTTTTTTTGTACACACATAAACTGCCCTGAAACTCAGATGCTGAAAAGCCCTGTTATCCTGGTTCCCACTCAAGTTTACAAGGTAAATGTATCTTGCTATAAAAATAGGAAGTCAATAGGAATCGACTGCTTTCAGCACTAAATTCCCTTAAAGTTCTGAAACTACTAACACTCATTTGTGAAACAGAGGCATTCTCACAATCTATACTTTATTAGCCCCCAAACAGAGTTCCCTGATGCAAACAGCCTTTTATCATTCATTAAATTCAATGATTAGTACATAGCAGATACTTGGTAAACACAGGTGAATGTCCAGTTTCTTTTCCATAAAACCATAAATGAGTGTGCATCGAGTATGTATGCAGCTTCTTTTCTTTGCCTACTATTGACACAAGAATGTAAGTTTTATGTACAAAAGTAGAGATTTGGGATTTGCCGAATTTTCCTTTCCTTTAGATGTAACTGGACAAGTCTGGATGAGGAGCAAAGTGCAAGTATTTGAAGTGCCAGTGACCAGCTGGTCTTTTTATTGAGGGTGTACCGGGCAACCACACCCTGCCACTCACAGCAGCTGTCTCCAAGCCCTCCCCACTCAGCTCCCTTTGTGAGAAAAGGCAAAGAAAAACCACTTACAACATCTTAAAACTTCAAGTAGCATGACAGTCTTTCCAGATCTAGAAGGGGAAATGACCAAGGAAGACATTCTGGTCTTTTGTTTTCGTGTGCATCAGTCCATGTTCTTGGTTATTTACACACTCTGGCCACTTAGGAATTGATCTGCAATCACTTCAGGAACCACTTTTCATTCTACTTTTATTTCACTGTTTACCGTGAGCCAGGAATTCCATTTATCATTAAAATGCTATAAAGTGAAAATAAAGGACTAAAACTGGTAACAAGCAGAAGTCAAAGGTCAAGGAACTACTTTTCCAGAACATGACTGAGGCAATAGGAAGGCAGGCTTCTGTCTGCTGAGAACACCTTCCTGTTTACAGGCTCAAAGGGAAAACATGCCCTGTCCAATCTTTTCCTGACCGTACCTCAGAGCACAACCTAGCTGGGCTCCGGAAACCAGGATCTTGCACCGAGCTACCTTGTCAGCACCCTCCCCCCTTTTGTTTCTAATTTTCATTATGAGAGGGTCTCACTAAATTTCTAATTTATAATCTCTTGCCTGTCTCCCAGAGGGCCACATTAGAGGCCATCACCACCATGCCCGGCAAAGCAGTGGCTCTGAAAAGCACGGGAAAAGGGTGGAGCAAGACTGTGCTGTGGCCTGTGACACTGGTAGCATTGTTAGGCCTGACAGTTACAAAGTCAGTAAAAGCTGGTTTCAAAATGGCCTCTAGAGTAGAAAAAATTTTAAAAGAACCCATGACACTAAGTTCTCCAGGTAACTCTTGAGATACTGCATTTCGGCCCCAAATGGCCTGGGTTGAAGCGTGAATGACAAAAAGCGTGTACAGAGGGGAACAACTCAGAGAAGGTAGCCAAGGTAGTTGAGTTCTTCCTGATTTCCGCTGAGAGGAATTCTGCCCCCAAAGGCACCATGTACCCAGCCAAGGCTGCCTGTAAGGGAATGAACGCATCAGCAGAGCTGGTCTGTGGCCACAGTTCTTCCTCCCCACGGAGCGGTGTTGGGGGGGCGGGTAGCGCTCGCCCACCCCAGCCAGCGGATGTGGGGGGATCCCCTCTTCCCCTCCTGAGCTTCCAAGAACTAATTCTAGTATGTTCAACACTGGAAAAGAAGAGGGGGTTATCAGTAGAGGCCTAACACCAGTGTCTGGGAGACTCAAAACGCTTGTTCTCGTCTGTCAGGGGCTGGTAAACCCCTCGCTCTGCCTGAAGTCCATACGCAGGGCCCTGGAAGGGGGAGGGGGGCCCTGAGCTGTCCCAGGCGAGTGCTAAGCCATGGTCGGTCAAAGCGTTGGCTTTAAACAGTAACCACCAAGTCCGACCTGGGCTGCAGGCCCAGAGCCTCTGCATCCTTCTCCGCGAGGCGCTCTCAAGGCACTGAAGGCCTGACCTAACCCCATCCCGGGGTCTGCTCACAGCCGCCCTGAACACAGGCTTCGGCTTCCCTCTCGGCACCTGACTAGGGGTCCCTAGCGCGCCCCAGCGCAGAGCGTCCGGACAGACTTCTCCGCACCCTCCGCAGCAGGGCAGCCCCAGGGCCGTGGGTTCTCCCACCTCCAAAACCGGCCGTCGCCCCGGGCCCTATCTGGCCCACGAGGCCGGGCCGCGCCCCACACTCCCGCCCCCGCGCACCAACGCCTCCGCCGCGGCGCTCGGCGCGAGGCAGCGACACGACACGCGACACGCGACACGCGGGCGGCCCGGCCTGCGCCGTGCGCTCCGCCGCTCGGTGCGGGACGACGCGGCCGCGCCTGCCTCCTGCTGCGGTGGCCGAGCCGGGTAGGTAGCTGGGGGGACCGGAAGGATGGCGAGGAAGTCGGAGCGGTTTCCTGAGATGAGAGGTTACTTCCGTCCGGGCGCCGGCCTCTCTGAACCGGTTCGCCGGGCTCGGGGCGCGGGGCGCGGGGCGCGGGCGCCTTGGCCACCGCAGCGCCCGGCGGGCCTCGGGGCTCGGCGGACGCGCTCGGCCGGCGGCGGGCGCTAACCCGGGGTCCTTGCAGGCGCGACCGAGGGCCTCCCACAAGCCTGAGCCATGGTGGCCAAGCAGCGGATCCGGATGGCCAACGAGAAGCACAGCAAAAACATCACCCAGAGGGGAAACGTAGCCAAAACTCTGGTAAGGAGGGGGCGGCGCCGGCCAGGCGGACGGGCAGGATGGGGCGGGGCTGGCGGGCGGGGCGGGGCGCGGCCTCCGGCGCGGGCGCCCCACAGAGGGGCTCCCTGCGGCCCGTGGGCGGGCTGGGCCCTGGTTGGTCTTGGCCCCTCGGGGAGTGGCTGCCTGAACTACCTTGGAGGGTGGAGGAACCTGCCCACGACAGAATTAGAGCAGCATCCTTGAGCAAAGGAAAAGGCGCATCCCTAACGGGCACTGAAGCCTATTGCCCGTACACTGGGCCCAGAACCTGGAGGAGGTTGGGATGTTTGTTGAATGAATGAATGAATGAATGAATGAATGAATGAATGAATGAATGAGTGAGTGAGTGAGTGAGTGAGTGAGTGAGTGAGTGAATGAGTGAATGAAGGAGTAACTGGAGACCACTTATCTCCCACCCCACTCCAGCCCTAGCTTCACACACATAGTGTAAGGGTTTCTTCCCAGCCCCTTTGTATTGGTCTCTGTGTGTGTGTGGTGAAAGAGCTCAAAGTGAGATATGAGATTCTGACCCACATTTCCGTCTGCCCTCCTTTTTCTGTTTTCCAGTGAGGCCTCCCTTCAACGTTAGGCTAAAGTTCAAATGCGACATTGGTCAGTCGCACTTACTGAAATCAGGCTCACACTGATGGCACAACTGTAGAGACCAGCTTATGTTCTGTGCCCACCAGAACTGTAGATTAGAGCTTTGCAAGTGGAATTAAACGTTTGCCTGATGAACTGGGATTTCTTTTTGCAAAGCACATTGTCTTCAACACAAAAAGCCAGTCCTGTGACTTTGAACATTGAGAGGCCTGAGCCTGTTGGGCTGCTGAGCAGAATTGGTCTCCAAATCTATCAGCAAAGGTGTCTGGAATTTATTATTCCGTACAGTTAACTGGAAGTCCAGCTGAAGCTGGGGGTTTAGCTGCAGATTTGATGAGGCAGTTCCTTTTAGCCAGAGAAATTACATTGGTTTGATTAACAGAATTAAGAGCTGGATTTGCAATCATCACACCAAAAGTTTTGCAAAACCAAGCTGTGTTATGGCAGAGAAACCTCTACTTAAGAGTTTTATACACAATTGTAAGTGTAAGTAATCCTTAAAATTCCTTCATTTGGGAATAGTGATCAGGGCAACAAAATGCCAATATGCTATTGAATTAGAACAATTTTTATTTAGGTTTATATTTCTCAGTTTCTTTTTTTTAGTCAGAAAAAGTTGCTGTCTGGATTGGTTTTGAAAAGCAATGTTAAAGATGCAGGATTATATATTCCCAAACATTGCTTCTGAAGGCACAAACTTCTTTTAACTGCTGGCACAGTTAAAAGATCTAGATGTGGTTCTTTCTAAGGAACCAGAGCCTAGTTGTTAAGTGATCTCAGTTGACGAATTAACTTGCCAAAGTAACAACTACACAAGACCTAATTTGCAGGGCTGTTGTACCTATTAGCTGTGTAGACTCATTGTCTGCCATTTCTAGCTTTTTGCAGACCACTAGAAAATATTTTGGCCCTAAAACAAAAATTACTGGCCCCAAAATGAGAAAAGAAAGCAGGAAAATTGAAAAAACACTATATAACTAACTAGTCACCTGCAATTCAACTCAACTCAAATTTCAGATCTACATTTGAATCATATTTAATGTGTATACATTTAAGAAGATATGATATAACATAGGGTGCACCCTCTGAAAGTCAGTGGCGTCTATGAGGGTTTTTAAATGGCCCTGCTAAATTTGTAATGAAAGGTTTCCCAACCAAGCCACAGTAGATGTTTGTTTCCAATTGGATGGGGGAACTTTTGGTTAACTTTATTTTACATGGGTCCAGAGCCAAAAAGAAAAATGAAATTCCCTTATAAAAAGAAACTGTAAATTCTAAATCTCATTTTCCCAATTACAAGTCAAAAGTAATTATACTTTCATAGAAGTAACTTAGAAGAGACAGATTACCCCAGTAATTCAGAAAATGGAAAAGTGTTCACAGATTTCAGCTGATAATTCAGATGACTGCTTCAGAAATCAGCTTCTCCTTTAATGCCTCAGTATTTCATTATTAACAGCTTTGGAGTTAATATTTTTCTTTCTGATAGCATATGAAAAACAAGAAAATAGAATAATCATTTTGTGATTATAAAGTAGTAAATCCTCCACAAAGAAAGAGGAAATTGAAACCAAAGAGTTCTGAGTTGCCCAGCTGGTATCACCACAGGGAAAACCATCTCCTGACAGTTTGGAGCCTCAGATTTGAAGTGAACCTTGTCATTCACAGAATTACTATTGTTTCTCCTTACTCTGTCTAGCAGCAGGGTCAGGTTTATGTGAATTGTCCCAGTGGGAATGTACCGCACACCCCGTCCCCCCCAAAAATAGTAACCCAGAGCTCCCAAAAAGGAACATACTCTGGGAGTCTAAGGCAGTAGGATGGCAGGGCAAGGCTGTGGCGATTTAGCAAGATCAACCCCCTCACACAAAAAGGAGACCAAGAGAGGGCTGGCTGTGTGGTTAGTTGTGGAGTGCTCCTGGGTTCCTTAGTATAGGAAATTTTTTTAAAAAGAAGTATTACGATCAGCCAAGTATTTGTGATCTCTAAGTCTGCTAGAGATTGTCATCAAGAAGTTTTTTTTATGTCGTTTACTCCAAATTCTACCTGCTTATAATCTGGTTTTTCTACAAATGAAAAATGAAGGACTCCATTTGGAAACTATGGTAGAGTAAGGAGGACTCATTTATGGGCTCCTGAATTTAGTTGTTGGCTTGCTGAAAACAATGCTAAAATGAATTTTTTTAAAATGAAGCATTAGTGGTATGATGACAACAAAATTGGCTTCTGGGCAACTCTGATAAATTGTTAGAAAAGTTATGGAAGAGGCTAGGGGGAAAGTAAATGTCACACTCTTTGGGTAACTTTGTTAATTCAATTATTTACTTAAACTGAGCTTACCTCATTGCAATTACTGAAGCCTTATTTTGTCCTTGTCTAGTCAAGAGCAACAATCTGTTATACCCCTCAGTGTGACTTGCCCGCACATAAATGATAGTAGATAAAGCTGTCAAGGACAAGGGAGTGAATGGCTTTAATCTTTATTCACAAATCCTTGCCCTTGATATACATGCTTCTCTAGTAAGGCAAATGCTGGGATAACCCTACTGTCAATTCAGAAGGATTAATTCAAAGGTGCCAGCTTACCTAGACCCAGACGTCACTTGTCCTAACAAATTGTGTTCAATGAAATTTGCGTACTTCTTTATTCTCTAATAAACATTTATTTGTTGTGTTTAAGTTTCGTGCCAGGTTTTGTTAAACACTGATATCGAAAAGAGACACAGTGCCTGCGCTAGTGAGGCCTAGAGTCCAGTGAAGACATTAACAACATTCTAGAAATATATTAATATAGAGTGATAAACTATAATAAATGCTACCAAGAAAACTTACATGGTAGTACAAATGACAAGGGAAGTCACTTGAGATTAAAAAAAGAAGGTTATCAACCGGGCGTGGTGGCTCATGCCTGTAATCCCAGCACTCGGGAGGCAGAGACAGGAGGATTGTTGAGTTCAAGGCTTGCCTGGACTACATAGTGAGCTCAGAGCCAGCCTGAACTACAAAGCAAGACCCTGTCTCAAAAAAAAAAAAAAAAAAAAAAAAAAAAGAAGGCTATCTAGGAATGTAACAGGTAAGCTGCGAACTAGCACTGTTGCTTTATCTATAATAAAATGAGGGACTAAGCTGGGGTCATAGCTCAGTGGTAGAGCGCTTGCCTAGCATAGGGGAGGCCCTGAGTTCAACCCCCAGCACCATCAAAAGAAAAAATAGGGATAGTTTTCAAGATGAAAAAATTCACTTCTTGTTTATATATAAATGAAAATTAAAGGAATATTACGTTTTCTTTGTTAGAAACTTCATTGAAACTTGTTCAATACTTCAGAAAATTGCATCCCAATAACAGTACTACTCATTTTTTATGATTCATATGGACATTAACTCACTTTTTTTCCATATTTTAATAGATTTTAATATGTCAGTGACATTTAACTGAAATGTGAAATTGGATTTTATGATTTCTAGCACAAGTAAAAAATGTGTTTATCAACCTTATCAATATGTTTCTATGGGTGATGTGTGGAGTGTGTGTGAGAGAGAGAAAAGATTCACTTCTGGTGACTAAAACCTATTTTTCTTGCTCAAGCTAACAATCAGTTGATTCTTTCTCCTTTGTCTCTCTTGTTATTTGATCAGTCACTGCCTTTCTAATGCCTCTCCAGAAAATGTGTTGTTCCGTTGATTGAGTTGGTTAGAAGGACTACTACACATCGACGTAGGAGTGTTGGTGGAGGGATGTTCTTCCCATCTCTGCATTCTTGGTTCAAGGAGAGCGTGGGGCACATAGGGTGCATCCTGCAGGTGCAGCAGTGCCCTTCTGGCTGCCGGAATGTGCATAAACCTCCCCAAGGCGCAAGCTGCCTTAAGACTTAGGGGCCGCTCTACAAAACTGCTTCCTGCACATCCATTCTATTGCCGAGGTGCTTTTGTTCCACGATTCCTACTGCCCTGGCTTTCCACATTCTTGGTGTATGGAGGGACCTGCCAAAGTGTCCGTGCTCCCTGATGTTGCTTAGGAAAGGGAGATGAATCTAGCAATGAAAAATGGCCATGCTCTGTAATGAATCAATTCCAGCTGTTTCTCAGGTTAACAAATTTTGAATCTGAGTTTTACAACTATGAAGTGGAAATAACAGTAATTCTTGCCTTGCACTGAGGTGTGTGTGCGGGAGATAACAGATGTGTACCACCTAGTGGAGTGCTTGGTTTAGAATATGCATTCATGTGGAAACAGTCATCATCAATATCATATGGAAACAGTTATCATCAATACCAGTTTCCCTCCAAAAACCACTATTTATGTATGTATTTAGACCTCATATACCCAGAATATTTAAGATACCAACTTTGTTGAGTCACGGGAGTGTTAAAAGAGTTGTGTTTAATTTTTCACACCTATCTAAATCCTCTATAATTGAGTGTATATATCTGTATTTGACCACTAAGAATCCAGCCCAGTACTCACAGTAAGTATTTACCAACTCAGTGAATCTCATGTCACCTTTTCTTTTTCACTTTAGAGGCCACAAGAGGAAAAATACCCTGTAGGACCATGGCTGCTGGCCCTATTTGTTTTTGTTGTCTGTGGCTCAGGTATAGTATCTCAATGAACTTACATACCATGCTTTCTACTGTCCCTCAAAATCTGTGTTTTATTTATAAAGTAAATAAAAAATACACCAGTCTGGGATTCAAGTTAATCACTGCATTAAGCTTTAATCTTAATAGGCTTTTATTTAGTTTCTGTTTCAAATATGGATGAGATAGAATTGATACCCTATCAAAGCATAATCATAAAATGATTACAATGAGCAATGAAATTGATTATGTATACCGAGTTCAAGTAAGGCATTCCATGTAGACATGACCTTAAAAGAACATTTAGAACAGAAAGTGGTGCACTTGTCTGCTCAAGATAAGTCTACATTCCAAAGGAAGGGAGAGGCCTTATACCATACAAAGGAGTCCTATAGAGCTCCTTGATAAGACTGAGCCTTTGACCTCAGCCTTGATTTATGGGTCACATGATACTATCATGTGCCAACTCAACAGAGCTCTACTTACACACCTGAAAACATACCTAGACATATTCACAGGGGAGACGGACAAAAGCATCATACAGGTGTTGCTAGTTATATGCTTGTTAGTGAGAACCTTGACATGATTCCTGGGAGGGTACTTGTAAGGGTGGGGATTTCTGAAGGGCTCCTCCATCATCTCACTGTTGCTGAAGGCAGGGAAGGTAAGAAGTGCACATATTTTTGCCCTGGCACAGGCCTCCCACCAAGACATCTTTCTGCCCCAGTGATAACAAAAGTCCATTACTAATGATGGACCAGTTCCTTTGATCTTTAAGACATTGCTTTTCCAAGAAAATAAAAGCTCTTAAGAAGAAAGAGGAATCTGAAGTACTCCGCATTATTGTTGTTTGTAGTTTAAATGTTTTAAAAAGGATTTGGTGTTCTAAGCATCCACTCAGAGATATAAAGATCTATCCCGTTCCCAAACATAAGTCCTTGAAGCAAATCTTTTGCAAAATGTAGTAATTGCTTAATCACTATTTTTAACAAATGTTTACCCAATCTCTAAATACTTCTAGGAATGGGGCACTTACTTCTTTCAAAAAGCCAACTCCATTTCTGTGTAGTCCTAATTCCTAATTCTTCCCTGTTTTGAACTATACTATCTTCTCAACAGTTCAGATTTGAACTTCTAGAATAACACAAAATGGAACCATTGTCTTCTGAATATCTTGAATCTTCTGTCACAGTATTTTAAAGATATCTGCCAGTAGCTCCTTCGGCAAACTAA
Source organism: Thryonomys swinderianus (assembly GCA_004025085.1). Classification (NCBI taxonomy): domain Eukaryota; kingdom Metazoa; phylum Chordata; class Mammalia; order Rodentia; family Thryonomyidae; genus Thryonomys; species Thryonomys swinderianus. Next base: position 58,126 of record PVIC010004179.1, read on the forward strand.
ACTGCCTTAGTTCTGTCAACATTGCCTCCTCAGCTGGAGTTTCTAGATCCCTCTTCTGGATATACTCAGTGAATCTCTTTACCTGTAGCACTAGGTGGCCTCACAGGTTGTTTAGAAGTGGCGTGACTTCTGAAGAGACAGAGAGATTGTCACCACTATGATTTCACCATTCTGTTTCCCCTAATATGACCCAGGCTTGCAGTTACTGGCCATTCAGCTGTTGTGCTTGTTAAGATGGCACGTATCAGCCAGCCAGGCCCTGCCTACCTCTTCTTTACATAAAATTCCTGCAAGTCACTAAGATGCATCGGTGTAGTCTCTTACCCCAAGGCCTCCTCTGTCCCCATCACATGTTCTATTTTACTCATGGTTCTATCATCATTTGAAACTATTTTACTATCTTACCTATTACACACTTCTCCCACTACTACAGGGAAGCAGTGTTTATTTTTCACTCAACTTGTATGTCTTAATAGAGTATGTGTCACATAGTGAGTGCTCATTGTGAAAGGGTGAAGAATGGGAGGGTAGATAAAGTCAGATATTCCCTACTCTATAGATATCTAGTTGATTTTTGAGACCTAATATAAAACTTGATTACTGATCTTAGAACTTTATAATTAGTTATCAGTTATCCTCCCACAGTGTCCATAAAGTTTAGAAACAAACATAATAAATGAGTTACTGATATTACATTATAAAGTACAATATGGTAAGATAATGAAATTCTGGATAATACACATGATATACTCAGTGTATTATCCATTCTCAGCAGTGCATAGTTCAAAGTTCTGGGCAAAATTGCAAGGCATATGGGTCATTAATACAGCACTTCCATCAGTACCTACATATTCATACATAATATTTTGCTTCTGATAATCTGTTTCTGACTGTTTTTACCCCAAAACAAACTAAACCAGCTTATTCCTTTAGCATGCTACAGGAAAATCAAGAAAACCCACATAAAAATGTATCTCTGTTTTTAAGATTTATGACAAATCTGTAGATAGATCTTGAACCTTGAACTTTTAACGTAATCATCTTTGTCTACCACCTTTATAGTCTTTTAAAGTATGTGATAGCTCCAAGTTACAGATGAAAAGTGTAGATCTAAAAGAAGTCCATGGAATGCGTTGAGATGACCTCCTCCTGATTTCACTTGGAACCTCTACGTGAATCAGTCACTGTGTCTTGAGGGTCCTGTGCACTGTGCCCTGTACAGCTGGTGGCTGTGCTAGACTGTGAAAATCCAAACTCTTTCAGAAGTGTGCAGGTCCTGTTGGAGGCAGTAAGTGAGCTGTGAGGTACTGCCCAGGGAGAACACAGCAGTAGTGATCACAGAGTGCACAGAACCCTTGGCCAGTGTGGATATGGGACTGCCTGTCACCCGGAGCCAAAGAGGAGGTGCTGTTTGAGCTGTGTTTTGAAGTAAATAGCTAGACAAGGTGACGGAGCTTAGTCTACAAGAGGGACCACAGTGTAGGGAAAGCTCAGAAGTTTCCAGTAAGGTGGTAGGTGCAAGAATGTATGAAGCTTAATTATGGAATTCCCCAGGCCCTAGATTCACGCATCCCAATTACCCAGGGTCTAATAGACACAGAATCAATATTTGATTCTTTTGGTTTCAAGATGTATAGTCACTGTATGTAGCTTTCCCCAGTCTGCCTCCTTAAGTAGCCTGTATGGAAAAAGACCATTAAGTGTCTTTTGATTCAACTCTTTGTTTCCAATCCATGCTAGTTCTCAGAATTCATCTTTTCCTTTACAAAAGACCTAGGGACCTTCTCTAAGTTATATATAGCCTATAGTTCTGACAGGCTTATTGGTCCTTACAGCAGGAATTATATCTTTTCTTCTTGGGTGAATATTTTCTGGAGATAATTTCCAAGGGCCCTCACTATCTGTACTGGTTCCCCAGGGATCAGGTATATTGACTTTGCCATCTTCTTTTGAGGCTTGTCCAGAACCCTGGGATGTGAGCCTGTGTGCCTGGAGGTTTGGACCAAAGTGGCCAGACTTCCTCCCTGTGCCCAGTATTTTATGTTTTGTAAGAACCAGGTATCAAGCCTCTAACCAGGGATTTGTGCATGCCATGCAGGTGCTCTGCCACTGAGCCTCCTAGCTTTTCTGCTGCTCCTATTTTTTGATCCTTCTTTAAGCCTTTTTAGTCTGTAAACCATTTTTTCTTTTTCAGAGAAGCTAGACATAAAAGGTGGTTGAGTCATCTTACTTCCGCTGTCTTCTCTTGACATGCTACCACGATGCCACAGTGATGGGCTTCATTCCTTTTCAAATCTTAACTAGAAATAATCCTCCACCACCTTTTGTCTTGTTTCCTTTTTTTTTTTTTTTTCTTTAACCGACTTCAGTTGTTTCATTTTGCTTTTGCAAGCCTGGGCTCAGGTTGGGCACTGTTCTCACAGAAATGTACCACTCTTCTCAGTTCGTCCTTGGTCCTATGCTCTTCTTTCTATCTTTGTATACATCCTTTTCTAAACAGCACATGTCATGAAAAACACAGTAGCCCCTTTAGATCCATCTCTGTTGTCACCTCTCTGGGATGAGTCACGATTCACTTCGTTCTGCAGGGCCTCATTCCCTCCTCAGTTTCTCCCTTTTTAGGGTCGCAGACAGATCACAAGCCCCTACTTATCTTTGCTCTACATTTCAAAGAATGAGGCACCCTCAGTTCTTTTTTGTACTGGTTCCCAAGGTAACAAGGTTCCAGGTAACAAGCCTTCCCTGTAGGTGCTAGGATCCTGGGAGTTCACACCCCTGTGAACTCTGATCCGTGGCCTGCAGCCTCTCCAGCAATCCGGAGGATTCACTTTAGCGTGAAGCCCTGTTCTTGCCACAAACGCACTGCCACTTCTTGCAGGGTTTCCATGTCTCTGCAGGGAACCCTCCCCATCCCTTTCCTTTTACTTAATCTCCTTTGAGCATGGTCTGCTCCATACCAGGCTCAAGTTCCATTTTGCCAAATTCAGTGACTCCTTGGATGTCCTGTTGCCTTCTCTGAATTCTGTGGTTGATTACTTTTCCTTTGGTGTTTTTGTATGTACACTAAGAGAAAAGGCAAACTCTCCTCATGAGTGAAGGTTGACTATTGATACGAATCTCCTGATTGCCTTATTGCTTTCATCGCTTTACTTTATTAACCACTTTTCTAACCACTTCACTTTTCACCTTGAGTGAAGTTTCCTTTCCAGAACAGTACTAGTACAGGTAGTGTGAACAGCTGTTCAAGTGAGGTGAACAGTAAGAAATGTACATTGTATGTTTTTTCTAGCTATCATCTGAGAAATACCTAGGGCTGACAGAGAGTTGCCATTTAAGTACATGCCCACTGATTGGTCACTCTCACTCCATTTTATGTGGATGAACCTATAAAAAGGCTATCGGCCCATTTATTTTGGAGTCACATGTCACTGCCCTTTTTTGACCCTGCTTCTCAGCTTCTTATAGGCTTCACTGTCCTCTGCACATGGCTGTCACATCATCAGTGCTGATAAAGGCACAAGGTCATGAAAAGGAAGGGGGCAGAATGAGGAGAACATTGAGGGACAGAGTCCAGCACCCATCACTCCAGCACAAACGCCCACCCAGGAAATGCTGTCCCCTGCCTGACAAGTCAGATGGAAGTGGAAGACCTGTGGCTTCCCCAGCTACCCAGATCTGAGTCCAGCTAGGTCTGCCCTCGATTCTTGCTTAAATGTTTGACTATAACCTCTAACACAGCCAGAAAGAGATTATCTAAATCCACCCTCTGCTGAGTAAGCCAACTTCTATTTACACAATTCTAAAAGGTCTCTTAGCCAAGGGACTTCTCTGAAAACTGACCAGTAATGAGGTACAAGGCCTCGGGAGGAAAGATAGTTTGGAATCTGCCAGACTCAGAGTTCAAAACTTGCTCTTTGTCAGTTAAATAACCTTGAACAAGTTGTTTACTCTCTTGGTATTCATTTGCTTATCAAGAAAGTGGAGATAAGAAGTCCTCCAAAGATGGCCCAAATCCTGAATGGTTCTGGGGAATCTAAGTACTGACCCATAGTAAGCTCAAAACCTCCAGCCACAATTACACCAACTCTGTCCTCTTAGCCTTTCTAGAAAAGGTTGCTCTTAGGACGGTCAGTTGTGCAAGGGGATGCTTAGCTTTTTGTTTGCACATTTGTTTTCACTTCATTCACCCAGCCTGACCGTTTCACAGACAGCTCAACCTCTCACATTGGTTACTCCAAGGCCTGTAAGAGCCATTCTCAGTGACAATGCTGTTTCCTCAGGTAATAAATCATCAGTATATGCCCCACATAGGGAGAGAAGCAGCAACATGAAGGCCAAAATCAGTGAATAACAATAAAATGTGATTTCATTTCCTTAAAGCAACTCTAGCATACTCTGTTTTGCACAGAACTTTTGTGAGACAGACAGCAGTGGGAACAGTACATTCTTTTGAGATATGGTATTGTCCAACCAGGATATCTCAAGACCTTATCTTGTTTGGCAACCAGGTTTATTTATCTTAATATTATGTAGATTAAAAAACTAAAACTACTTCTCAATCAAATACTTGCTCCTAGCCTGGGATTTTGATTCAGTTGAGCATGTTAAACTGGCTGGATTTTTCCCTACTTCATCTCCTGGGATCTACCCCCTTGGAACCTTCTTTAGCTTTTCTTTTCTTAAAAACACTGTTTTCTCCCAGGTATGATGGTGCATATCTGTAATCCCAGCTACTCGGAAGGTAGTAGGATTGCAAATTCCAAACCAGGTTGGCCAATTTAGTGAGATCCTATTGCCAAATAAAAAATTAAAGAGAGCTAGCTCAGTGGTAGAGTGTTCCTGGGTTTGATTCCCAGTGTGAGAGGGAAAAGCATTAGGTTTATTTAGGCAGTGGGCCTCTCTCCAGAGAGGCAGCATACCCTGGCTCTGTCTCTGTTCAGGTTTCAAGAGCTGCTCCTTTAGAAAACAGTTTGATAGCTCCAGAAGGGCGCTTGCTCATATCTTGAGACTTAAAGACACAAGCATGGCTTGGAGTGTCTGTCTGAGACTGTTCCTCACAAAGATACCTTCACTTAGAGACACCAATTTCTGTCTTTCCAAGACACTGCAAACTCCATGTGTTTCCCTTCCCCAGACCATTAATGAACCTTGCTGTTTATGCCCCAGGCCCTAACTCCTGGGCTGTTCTTTTCTCTCCCTTTTGTCCTCAGCTGTAAGAAACTTGTTGAGAATTCTCACTTCACCATATGGCCTGCAAGCCTACATTCTCATCTTTGCTATCCCTGGCCTGAGTTCATTTAGTCTTCAGTGCTTTTGAATTTTATCTTTGACCAGAATGCTCCCTGGACTTGGTGAAAGTAGGTCTTTTTCTTACTATGCTATTCAGACAGTTTCTTGCTTATAGTCTGCATATTCATGTTTCTGGTGGACTCACAGTATCACTCACTTCCTCTGAGACCCCCACCTTGATACTGCACCTCGACAGGGAGCTGTACTTGGAGATGTCGTCTCTGTGGCGCAGCAGTACCATCTCCACCATCACCCTGGATAACAGTCTCAGCTGGGACTCGGGGGCCACAGTCATCAATCCTCATCATCCTTTGATTCTCCAAGGAACTTTTTTTTAAAATTCTTTTTTTTTTTTTTTTTTTTTTTTTTTTTGCTTTTTGAGACAGGGTCTTGCTTTGTAGTTCAGGCTGGCCCTGAGCTCACTATGATGCTCAGGCAAGCCGCTGCGAACTCAGCAATCCTCTTGTCTCTGCCTCCCGAGTTTTTAAAATTCTTTATTGGTATAATTTATATACATCTGACAATCACACATAATATCGGGGAATTTGTACCAATATACGACACAAGTTAATTCTCATTTTTACCCATATCCCTACCCACCCACACCTCCCCACCCCCTATATACATGCTCTTTTATTTTCTTTCAGAATCATATTTATTCCTTCCCCTCATTACATTCCCACACCAAATTTCCTTTGGAAACTTCCCATTCTACAAAAACTGTCATACTTTCTAGAGCTCATTTGCATCTACA
>PVIC010004180.1:0-64141 GCA_004025085.1 Thryonomys swinderianus
TTGTGAGGCAGGCATCGGAACCACTGAGCTAACCCTCCAGCACTCCATTACTTTTGTTATCTGAGCTTCTATAATGTTCCTGATCTCTTCTTTAACAAAATCCTTCACTGTGGACAGCATCTCTGCTTTCATCTCAGAGATCAGTTCTGATTTCCATTTTAGTAGATCTGCTTTTGTTACCAGTTCAGAGAGTCCTGGAGATTGAGCTTCATTTTGCTCCATTTCCCTTTTTCCTGAATTCCCCAGTGGTGGTGATCTTTGTGTCTGGGTTCTTGAATTTTTCTCATTTCTCTTGTCCTGGTGAGCACTGTAAGTCACTGCACAACCTAAGTGGCACTTACCCAGACTCGTGCAAACAGGAATGGAGCTCCTACGAGGCTTCTGGCCTGAGTCCGATGGTGGGTAAAGCTAGACTCGCCTGGGGCAGATGGATGTCCCACGGGGTGGCTGGCCTGAGTCCAGTGGCAGGCATGCTGCTTTCAGGAAGCAGAAGTCACTGTGCTGCCTCTGCGGCACTTACCCAGACCCGCCCAGGGTGGATGCAGGTCCCTGGGTCAGTTGGCCTGGGTCTGGTGGTGGGTCGGCTGCTTCCAGGCCATGGAAGTCATTGGACAGCCTCTGCTCTGCATACCCAGACTCACCCAGGGGGAGTGGAGGTCCCAGGGGATGTGACATTATTCTTAAGTGAAGATAAATAGTTTTTTTAAAGGAAGTTGATCACCAGCTACTAAGACTTATGCTCATAAGATCTAACTAATACATGTTGCTGCCCAACCTGGATTCATCTACAGACAAAGCCAAAAAATAATTCCTTCTTACAAAGATAAGAGAGAAAGCCAGTCCTGTCTCTATTACCCAAATATCCACAGCATATTGCCCCATCATTTCTGGCTTGAGCTTTCTTCTCAATGATAACCCAATATTGAATTCCATCTCTGTTTTATGAACCTGAACAGCAATTTTTTTTGGTGATAAAATAATTTAAAAAATATAAGTATTCCTTGACTTATTGTGAAGCTATGTTTTGAAAAACTCATTATAAAATGTTGCAAGTTGCAAATGCATTTAATATACTTAATCTCCCAAACCACAGTATTAAGAACACAGTTACAGTGTAGGATATTGGTTGTTTCTCTTTGTGGTCAAAAGGCTACCTGGAAACTTAGGCTTGCTGCTTGCCATTGCTCAGCATTATAGGAGTTCTGTGTCATGTATCACTAGTTCAGGGAAAGCTCATAATTCAAAATTCAAGATATCTTCTAATGAATTCATATCACCATACTAAGGTCAAAGTCTTGAAACCACCATAATTTCTTTTTCTGAGATGATCTATGGATAAGGGACATGAGAATCTGACAGTCTTTCTTATAACCATAGAATCACATCATCAATGATATCTTAATTTTTAAGTAACTATTTTTATTATTTTACTTTTCAGTAAAGCATTATAACAATAATTTTACCTGAGATGGAGGTTAAATTTTAACCTAATTTTCTCAGCTCCAGCCAGAGTCCTTTTTTATTTTTGAGACATGATTTCCAAGGGTTTATAAGACTATTTTACAGGGGAACTTTGTATAAATGCTTTTTGACAGACTAATTTGAAAAAGATAAAAATATTTTTTTCTTACAATTCCGATAGCTGAGAAGTACAAAGTGTTTGGTGAGGACCTTAGAGCTGTGTGCTCACATGGCAGAATAGATGGTAGAGTGTGGTTATTGGATGGAAGAATGGAACCTAACTGGCCTCCTTGGGGAGCGCTGAGAAAGAGGGCATGCAAGCATAAAGCTCCTAGAACAGACTCCAATAAGCCTATAGAGAAAGGTCCTTGAACCCCAGTGTTCATGACATTGGATTTTAATTCTTAAAATATATGACATATATTCTAAAGGGTTGTGCTCATGAACATGTTGTTGCAGATTGCTAGGGTTAAGATGAGTAATAATTGGAAATACACATGTCCCCAAAGGCTCTTTGTTAAGTGCAACCTGCCTGACTGATCTTTGATGAGGAGACTCTACTTCTGTCTCAACTGCAGATGGTGGAAAAGGAGAAAGAAGAAAAGGGGACCAGGGCTCTTCGCCCTCACTCTCAACTTCTCTCAAGGGTACACTAGGTGTAGGATGTTTTTCTGCAGTTAAAGGGCAAAGAACAGCATGATCAAGTTCCATGTGGAGAATGTTTTAGGGGATATAGCAAACCCTTGGGTACAGGCACACTTCAAACCCTCTCTTACTCAATGCCAACTCTTTACATCAAATGTACTCATCTGAGCAAAGCAAGAATTATGTGTCATAACATCTTGCAGTATCTGAGAAATTGAGTACTAACTTGAGTACCGGATGGGAGCAATGGAATTTCCAACAAAGGGATATGACGGTGTACTTCTGTTGATGAATTCTGCTACAGTTACCCTGGACTCTACTACATACACTTATTTCCTTTTCTCTTACTTCCTTTTGTCACTTTCTTTTTGCTTTTTGTTGCTTTCTTTTTCTGGCCAGTACCTCTCCACTGTGGCAGTCCTGGTCACTGACTGACTAGACTTTTCCTTGGGGAAGATGTCCTTGACCAGGTCCCTGTTCTGATACCATCTGTAGGAACCAGCCTATGAGCTGAGCTCAAACCTGACCAAGGGTTAAGAAGATGGAAGATAAAGAGACACAGAAACAAGTTAAAATCTAGGGGGCCAGGGGACTCATGAGTCCCTTGAACATAAAGTCACACATGACTATTGCACCTTGGCCTTATTCACTCAGAAACAGGCATGAGCAATTAGTGCTCCACAGGATTCACCTGTCTCCACACTCCATGGTGCTTCTTCAGGTAAATGTGTCACCTCAGGTGTTTCTACTTCTTCCTGCAGTGTGTTACCGCACTTGTAAGCCCTCTTTCTATGCAGTGCTCACTGAGGAGGAAAATTAGCCTTCATTTTCCCCCTTGATCTCCACACACTGCAAATGTTGATGTTCCCATTTTCATTGTCTAAAAGGTTGCAAGTATTTGGACATGGAATCTTTAAAGAGGTAATGAAGTTAGAATGAATTCATTTCAGATAGGCCTCAATTCACTATGACATGCATCCTTATAAGAACAGGAACTAGGACATGGATTTATTCTATCAAGATATTCTAACTTTTTAAAACTAAGGCTTAACAGAAATGAATGAAAAATGAGGTAAGAAATGAGATTGATTTTTTAAAAACCCAAAGTTTTATTTGCTGCCTGGAGTGGGAAAGATCGCCTGAAATAACTTTAAAAACTAAAGGAGAGTCAGTTCATTTATATAATTTGATGTTATATTCTCGGGTTAACAATATATTTATTCCTATTATAATGGAAATAAAATAGAAGTTTCATTATAAAAAAATTGTGAGATAATTCCTTGCCAAGGAATAGTAATTTTATTCTTGTAGGACTAACAAAGCTGTAGAAGTTGTAGACGAAACAATAGAAAAAATGAAATAAAAATATAAAAATGGTATCTTTGCCTTTTTATTATTTTAGAATCTATAATATCTGAACATAAAATAGCATGTAAAATCCCTGAAGAGAAGCTTGTGAAGTAGATAACATTGGCCAAATCATTTAGAATTTTTAAATTCAGTTTTATCATCTACAAAATACTTGAGAAAATAAAATACTTGAAATTCTTGTGAGAATTTAATAAATTGTATGATATTTATCAGTCTGACCCATAGCATACATTAAGGAACTATTATCTGTTACATATCTTTTCATATGTTTGATATTTCAGATTACAAGAAATTAGATTAACACGAAGTAAGAAGACTGATGATAAACACATTTCCTTTCATTGGTTCTTGAGGTATTTGTGTGTGTGCATGCCTGTACATGTACATTACTGGATACTGAAACCAGGGTTTCACATGTACTAGGTAAATGCTTTAATGCTGAGCTACCCCCCAGATCCCACCATAATTTATTAAGAACAAGATATTTATTCTGGAGAACTTGCATCTGAGACTAGATTGGCTAAAAATGGACTCAGATGGAGCATTGTATAACATTTGAATATTTAGATTTATTGGTGAGTGCTCTTGGAAAATATCTCTATAAGGAAATTTTCTTAGTTATTTTTCTCATGACTAAGACAAAATACCTGACACCTAAAGTTAAAAGAGGAAAGTTTTATTTTAGCTCAGAGTTTGTCAAACTTTTAGTCTGTATTCAACTGAATCTAAGGTAAGGTAGCATGGTAGAGAGTCATTGCACAAGAGAAACAGTTCTTGGGAGGCTGAAGATAGCAAAAGCAGCAAGCAGCAAGTGAGAAATGAGAAGCAGCAATTTTTCCTTAGTCTCTTATATCTTACACAGGCTACCAACCCTTAAGGTGGGTAGAACTCACACACAAGTTAGGGCAGCCTTAATCCTAGCATTGCACTATGACTCAATCCCAGCAAGCACACACTCTGGATCCAGCCACCTCCCCAAAGTCCCTCCTATGACTGCATGAGGGTTTTGGGGAACATCTAGGTAGAAGTTGTAACAGACATGAAAAAGGCAGGACTAGGAAGATCACACTTGAGATGTGGTTAAAGTTGAGACCTGATTGGACTTAGTAATGCTAAGACTCAGGGGTCCTCAAAATGGACTGGACCATCAGAGTTTCTCTAATGAGGCAAGAGACTTGACCTTCATATTTTCAAGTTACTTGGCAGAGGCAATTCCTTGTGGCTAAGAGATGTGGATACTGGCAGAAGACATTTGTTTGTGGGCTGAACTATGGGATGGCTAGAACAGATTGTGAAGAATGATTTGGGTGAACTACCATACTATCCTGTCATGTGTCTCTACCTGTTGAACCATTATTTTTTTGTCATGTCCTCAATTTATTCCTGAAACAATAGCTACATCTTGTAATGGCAAAAAAAAAAATAAATTTGAAGGGTAGTAAAGTGGGGTGGTAATAAGTAGAATCAGAACAATAAGGAGTTTAGTCACACTCACAAGAAATTGAGCATTATACATAAGCATATTTTGTAATTGAAAAGGAGGGGTGCTCTTCCAAAAGGTGTGGGAAGTGGTGAGTCCTTTTTCCCAAATGTATTTTTTATGAGATAGCACCCTTGCTTAGATATACTGACATAAAGTTAACAGATTACATTAATATATTTGTTTCACTTTTTGATTTCACATTACTATAATAGGTATAGCTAGGCATGTTTTTCATTTAAAATTAAAATTTAAAATATGGGGGCACTATTAGAACAACATATGAGATTCCAAGTTGTTTTCTAAATGCTATCAAAATAATACTTTCACTGAGATAATGAAGTATTTTTCAACTTATTTTGTTTTCTTGATAAATTCATCAAAATGGCATTAAATTTTGGAATATAAACATCTTTTATTTTGAATGAATTTTTCAATGCTTATCTACAAATGACTATATCAAGAAGAGTTTCTCTTTTACTCATCTTAGGAAAACGTTTACATGTATCAGTATAGTTAGATTTACCACTGCTGGGATATAATACACAGAGCATAAAACTTAAAGGAGGAAGGATTTAACTTGGTTTGTGGTTTCAGGGAATTCAGTCCATAGTAAGCTGGCTCCAAGTTAGAAACAACATGGTTGAAGAGCATGGTAGAGAAAAGTTGCTCACTTCATGATAACCAGGAAACAGAGCAAGGGAAGAGAATCAAAGAGGAAGAGAGGAAGGGGTGAGGGATGAAATAACAGACCACATGATTGTAACTCCATGACCCACATGTACACAGAGAAATGTGCTTTACTAATCCTTCAGATGGCCTTGAAGCCAAACAAATAGCAATGTGTCTTAACATTTGCATCTCACCTCTTGTCAAATTAACACCTAAACTATTTCATTAGACCATACTTAATCCCAAAATAAAACTAATAATAACTAATAATTCTGCCTCACATAATAAAAGTATCTCATATACACTAAAAACATAATTCTTTCCCCAAAGTCTAAACAGTTCCAACATTGTTCAAAACTATAAGTCTCTTATTCTAAGATTTTAGGCAAGCTCTTGAACCTCTGAAAAATTAAAAATCAAGTTATGTAATTCTAAGGTATAATGACACAGGGCACACATTCCTATTTTAGAAGGGAAGAATAGGCTGATAGGAAAGAAGTGGAATAAAGCAAGACCAAATCCTACCAAGACAAATCTTCAGTTTAGCAGCTCTATATAAACCATTTAGGGCACATGATATTAAAGTATAAGTTCTAGAAAACTTGAGTAGCCCCACCCCTGTAGTTTTGCTGGTTGCATCCTACCTGGCTCTACTCATGGACTGTGGCTTTCCTTGGCCAGTGTTCCTTACAACTTCCTGGGGTCTCCACTGCCCCTTTGGTTTCATTTCAACAAATTCTCTTAGATACATCTTGCCTGGCTTCCAGGCTTTCTTTCGAAATCTAGGTGGAAGCTTCCTAGACCTAAAACTCTTACATTCTGCATGCTGATAGCACCAACACCAAGAGGACAACTCCTGGGTCTGGTGTCATCTCTAGTTGTAGCAAAATCCCTATGGATAATGTCCTGGATAGCTGAGAAATGTGACATGAATCTCAAGCAACCAGTTCTCGAAGAGATCCTTCTTAAGCAGGGGCCCAGAGAGTTTTTCAAATAAAAAGTTAAAAGTTTGTGCCCTTGGGGCCGGAGATTTGGCTCAGTGGTTCTAGTGCCTGCCTTGCAAATGCAAGGTCCCTGGTTCAATCCCCGGTAACCACATCCGACAATACTGGGCATGGGGCCACGCCCGCTGGCAATCAGTACCTCATACCACAGATGCCAGGCTTGGTGGCTCAAGCCTGTAATCCCAACACTCGGGAGGCAGAGGCAGGAGGATTGCTGAGTTCAAGCCTTGCCTGTGCTACATAGTGAGCTCAGGGCCAGCCTGAACTACAAAACGAGACCCTGTCTCAAAAAAAAAAAAAAGTTTGTGTCCTTGAGTCTTGGATGGATAGGGTCTAGCTGATTTCTATGATGCCCTCAGGTGATCTCATCCTTGCACAAAGAATGTGGTTTCAGTATAATACTGCTTATCTATTCAGCAGCCACACCTCCTTTGGTCCCAACTTTACATATGATTCATTTTGAGCCCTAAATTAAGTTTTCAAAATATTCTGCTCTGCTCTTTTGTCTCCTATTCTTACTATAAGAATAGTTAAAAATAGCCAGTTGTACACATGCCATTGCTTAAATATTGGACTGTCTTTGAGTTTCTTCCATTAGATCAATTAATCTATCATCTTTAATCTTAGGCTTCTACAAAGTCTCAGGGCCTGAGAAACGGAGTCCTTGTTCCCAAATAAAACTTCCTAGCCTGCCGTTTATGTTAGCATTCTCATCAACAGTATGATCTTAGTTACAACCAGAATTGCCCATCAAGCTCTGCTTAAAGAATTTTAGGATTTCTCTAGTTTGCCTTTCCAAAATTTTTCAAATCCTTTTCACAAACCAGTTCCAAGGACTTCTGAACCTTATAGTCAGGTACAGTAATAGCCATGGGCCTATTTCTCTGGCCCCAAATTTCTTTGTCAGATCTCACATCGTTGGGATATAATATCAGACTGTCACAATTTAGAAGAGGAGAGAACTTTAAGCCAGAAAGATCATGCTGATAATCATGGCAGATAGTTATACCAAAGCAAACCTGCTTACTTCCTGCTGGCAGAGAATCAGAATAGGCAATCTGAAAGGTAGGGATGAGGGACAATGTAGAAACCCTCAAGGTCACACCTCCATGGCCTACCCTGACACACCTAGATATGTGCTTCACTAATCCTCCTGGCAGCTGGCATTCAAGTTGATAATGCACCTTAACTGTTACAATCACTTTTTAACCTGTGTCACCTGTCCACCCATTTTACACACATAAGTGTATGACAATCCCTTGTAATTACGGAAGTGTGCTAGTCAAAGATAAGTCCCAGGCTGGTTTTGAGGAACTTTTCCTTTGTAGGAAATGAGGTTTACAATTTTCTATTTCAAGGACTCCGACTTTCATTCACTTACACAGTAATTTATTAGTTAATGTTATTTTAGGGCAGGCTTTTACCTTACTCTTACCTTTGTGAATCTTATCACAATATGCACATTTTTAATTAAAGTTAGGAGTCAGGTTCAAAACTTAGCATGTTTTGAATTTTATCAAATAACAAGGGTACAGAACCCAAGATGACCAATTCCATGTTCAAATTTCTATTCTCAAAGTGTGTTCACAATAACTCATTAGCTTCATTTCTGCCCATATTTTCTTTGGCCTATGCAATGGTCTTAACATTTTGTAATTAATTATATGCCCACAAAGAGATAGGACTTTAGCTATCACTCTCTTGAGATACAATGTATATTCTTTTTCCCATAGTTCTATCACCATTCTTCCTTGATCAATACACAGAGGTCAATTATGCTTTTTTAATATTTTGCTTGCTTTCTTGGTTTGTGAAGTGATCTTCTTTATTAATAGCTTATTGGCTACTAGATATAGATAATATCTCTCATATATATTATGAAACAATTAGAAATTTTACCTGTTTAGGAAATGTGGTCTGTGTGCATGATGCTAACACAAATTATTACAAACTTGGTGTTTGAAACAACAGACAGTTACTATTTCACAGATCTTGAGGACAGAAGTACAAACTGAGCAGCATAATCCTGAAATTGAGGCTTCAGAAGTCATGGCTGAGAATTCCTTTCTTGCCTCTTGCAGCACTTGGTGGCTGTGGACATCTTTGTCTTTGGTCAGTGTCTTTCTTCCTTTCCTGCCTGTTTATGTGCTCTCCTCACATCTTCCTTTATCTCACAGATACAAGTTTGATTTCAAGTAGAGTCCATCCAGATGAGCCAGGATAACGTTTCCACTGCAGCAGCATTAATTTTATTAAATCTACCAAATTCTGTCTTTTTCTCTATAAGGTAATATTTACAGATTTCAGGAATTAGGACTTGTTAATTTTGAGTGGCCATTATTCTTGTACTACAATTACTTCTTATGGAGATTAATGAATTGCCACATAGATAAGATGCCTTTAGACGCAGATACTGTTGTTCTCTTTTGGCCTTGGATCAGGAGGGTACTGTATGGAGACATCCTTCCTTCTTTGGGCACAAAACCCTAAACAGTCCCTACTGGAACATGTACAATAGAGAAGTGAAAAAATTCATTCTATTTAGTGCCATATGTGTAAATGTGCTGGTAAGCACTTGTATGCCACATAAGCCTTCTCCTTGATACAGACATTGTGGAGTTTTGCTTGTATTTTATTCTATTTTTAACCATTTAATACTAATTAACATTGGATATTTACTATTACAGTGTTAAACCCTGTAAGTTGTGCTTGTATTTTAATTTATATGTATTTAATTAATATGTATTTAATTTTATAGTTTATTTTATAATGCTATTTAATTAATTTTTATATTGGTACTAAACTTTGATGGAAATCACTGATAACTGTTTTCTTTATTTTGCAGAACATTTTTGGCTATACAAGTAGATTACTTGATTACATAGAATGTGATAATTATTTAGTGTTCAGAGGCAGTACCTCTTTTATGTTTATTTATTTGTTTATTTATTTATTTGAGACAGGGTCTCGCTTTGCAGTTCAGGCTGGCCCTGAGCTCACCATGTAGCCCAGGCAAGCCTCAAACTCAGCAATCCTCCTGTCTCTGCCTCCCGAGTGCTGGGATTACAGGCGTGAACCACCACACCTGGCACTGTGGTATGTGGTGTTGATGGCTGGTGGGTGTGAGTCACCACGCCCAGCGTTGTTGTATGTGGTTACAAGGAATGGAACTCAGGACCTTGCATTTGGGAGGCAGGTGCTGAAACCACTCAGCTAAATCTCTGGCCACTCTTTTATGTTTATTATATTTAAGTTCTGGAGAAAATGACTTGAAATAGTTGTGGTGCAATACTAAGCTTTACCCACTTGGTGGCTACCAGGATTAAACTTGAACTTCTGATCAATTTTATTTTGAAAACATTTGTTTTAAAGTAAATCACTAACTGGCACTATATGAAATTGTTTATTATTTATTTATGTTAATGTTTTTTGAGCCTATTATAAAGATTGGCATAAACGAGCTTATATTATACTTTTAGAATTTCCTTGAAATTTAGCTGCTTCTTAGTTTTCCTCAGGTGGGTTGATAGTTTAAATGATTTAAACTACTAAAAGTAGTTAATTTATGACTTTAGTTTTAAACTTTACTTAAATTTTTAAGCTTTGTGAGTGAACAAATACTGTAATATTTTTATGTGGGATATGTATGACATTGTGAGTGTCCTATAATTTGTATTATATTATCTCCTTTATTTATAATTAGGCAGTACACACACACACACACACACACACACACACACACACACACACACACATATATATATATATAAAGGAGTCAAAAGTACTTTATATAAAAGTAGGGAATGCCGGGCGTGGTGGCTCATGCCTGTAATCTCAGCACTCGGGAGGCAGAGACAGGAGGACTGCTGAGTTCCAGGTTTGCCTGGGCTTCATAGTGAGCTCAGAGCCAGCCTGAACTACAAAGTGAGACCCTATCTCAAAACACACACACACACACACACACACACACACACACACACACACACACAGAAAGTAGGGACTGGAGAATTAGCTTTGTGGTTCCAGCATCTGCCTAGCAGGTGCAAGGTCCCGACTTCAATCCCTGGCACCACATACCACAATGCCAGGCATGGTGGTGCACGCCTGTAATCCCAGTACTCTGGAGGCAGAATTAAGAGGATTGCTGAGTTCGAGGCTTGCCTGGGCTACATAGTGAGCTCAGGACCAGCCTGAACTACAAAGCGAGACCCTGTCTCAAAAAAAAAGTAAATTTTGAGGGAGAGTTATTATATTGATCTGATATAAAATGAAGCATTCTCTCAGTCTAGCTCATATTAAAATTATTGGCAGAAGGCATTGAAGGCTCCATTGCCTTCAGTTCTGACTTGGCAAATCAGAACCTAGCTGAGAGTAGAAACATAATTCATATCCTAGAAAAATGAATTTTAAGCTTAACAATTAGAAAACACCAACTAACTTCAACTTGGGAACTTTAAGACTGCTCCTCCACTTTAACCAATGAAATATTTTCTTTGTCCTTGTTCCAGGAACACCTTATAAACACCACCTCCAGTCTCTAACACCTTTGGTAGTTTTTGGTGCCTAATTCACTGTCTGCTAAAAATTTTAATACTGAGTGCCTAAGTTTATCTTTGAGCACACTAAAAAGTGATGTGAAAGAATGTCTTATATCCCTCCCCCTTTTGATCATTTTATGAATTATAGTATATGAAATATTTTTCTGCTTTTATGGCATATTTTTATGGTCAGACATTACTTTAAGTTTTTAAAAAGTTTAATTTTCATTGCTAACTTTAAAATAATTTCTTTTGGGGAAATATAGATTAAACATTATAAAGGGAACTAATTTTTCTTGGGGGAGGGAGAGCAAACTTGGGACCTTCCGCTCGCAAGGCAGGTACCAGAACCACTGAGCTAAATCCCTGGCTGCAAGAATTTATTTTTCTCAACAATACTTTTTTTTTTTTTTAAATCTGGAATACCTCAGAGTTATTAATAAAATGAAAAAGAACAGAAGTCCTATTTCTATTAAACTCAAAGTAAGAGAGATATAACTTTGTGGAATTAAAAGTTATTTCTAAAAGGTGAGCTGGGAAATAGTGTTTTCACCATTTGAAAATTAATACTTTAATAACTAAAAAATTTGTAAGAACTTTTAATTTTGAGGATTCAAATGTTTCCTGCAGCAGAAGTAACAGCTGCAACTTAAAATTTCAGGAATCCACATGTGGGTTTCGTAGGAGTCTCTTTTTGTTTTAAATGTTATATAGCAAAGGGAATAGTGTATAAACTTTACAATTTTGAAATTTTCACATTAGTGAGTTTCATCAAAATGCTGGGTTAGAATATCTGTATTTAAACTTTGAGACTTCATGGAAGACTTAAAACAAAGAGTGGTGGAATCATTGATGTAGTGAAGGAAATTCAAAGGGAGCCTAACATTCATGGTGTGCCATGAGTATTACTAGCTGCTTTTAGCTAGATTTATGGTGACATTTGGGAAGAAAGAGTAGAAGACTTTGAAAAACTTAAATTTAGGCTCAGAAGGGACCAGGAATAAAGGAAGTATGGCTGTTAGAGATATTAGCAGCATTGGGCTGGGAATTTAGCTCAAGCGGTACCCCACCAATCTTGGACACACAAGGGCCCGAGTTTGATCCCCAGTGCCACAGAAAACAAAACAAAGCAACACAAAACACAGTAAGATACTAGCAGCATTAAAAAAAAAAGCCAAGATTTTTGCACAGGAATACAAAGATATTTTGACAGTTATCTTAGAAATCACCAGTGCCAGGATGAAGAGTACAAAAATGTAAACTTTTCATTTGAGAAGAGAATCCCTGGAACTCCTGCTCAGTGAAAGTCTCCTCAGAAATTGGTTCCTTGGGATTCATGTCAATTTACTCAGCCATCCAGGCTTTTAGAGGCCATAGCAGCTCTCATCCACAGGAGAGTGCCTACTGCTTCTGCTGACTGCAGAATTGTCTTTATAGAGCTAGAGTTGGAGGTCTTAGAGGCTTCACCTAAATTTCAAAGGAAAGGCTGGAAGGCCAAGCTTGGAGTCCCTGATAGTGCAGTGTATGTAGGTTTGGAATGCAGCCATAGGTACTGTGGAGATGCCAGGAAGCTGGAAACAACTAAAATGTAGGTTATCTGCTGAGAAAATCTGCTGACTATGAGTGGAGCCATCACAAGGGTGCAGCCATGTAGGCTCCAGCCCCATCAAGGACACAGAGTTGGGGCCACTTTAGGTTTCTAGGATTCACATTTTATCACCATGTGCCTCAAATTCTGTGCACAGGCTAAACATGTGCCTCGGTAGACTTTGCTCTTCCTTTGCTTTTCTATCTGCATATTCCCTTTTGGAGCAGGAATGTTTATACTATGCTTTTATTTTTTCACATAATTTGATTTCTTAAAAATTTTTTTTTTTTTTTGAGACAGGGTTTCGCTTTGTAGTTCAGGCTGGTCCTGAGCTCACTATGTAGCCCAGGCAAGACTTGAACTCAGCAATCCTCCTGCCTCTGCCTCCCGAGTGCTGGGATTATAGGCTTGAGCCACCAAGCCTGGCTTTAAAAAAAAATTTTACAGTGGCTCACAGCTAAGAATTTTTCTTGAGTCTCAGATAAGTCTTGGACTTGGACTTTTGAAAACTTCTGGTACTCTTTAGACTTTAGGAAAGGCGTTGCTGCATTTGAGTTGTAGGCAAACAGCTGTATTATGTTATATGGAATTATGATCTTGTCTTTAGAGATGAAGTATGGTTTAAAGTGGTATGTTTGAATGTCAAGTTGACAAAGGATGCGTTGTAATTGTTAAGGTTGAGCATATCAAGGTGATTGGCTCGGCAGCTGCCTAGAAAATTGGGGAAGCACACTTCCAAGAATGTCTGTGTAAGAACTGAAGGCATGACCTGCAGTACTACTTGTATGTCTGCTCCTTTTTGGCCATCCTTTCAGGCATTGTTCCTTTGTTCTGCTTCCCAGACACCACAAATTAAGTACTTTTGTTCTGGCAGGCCCTTCCACCATGATGTTTCTGCTTTGAAGCCATCATACCATGGAGTGAATCCTCTGCAACCATGAGCCAATTTAAAACTTTTATTTAAGTTGTAGGTGTCATGTGTTATGTCATGTATTATTTCTAGAAAATACCAAATTTCTCTCCAAAGTGACTTAAACAATTTTCCCTTAACATTTGTTAATATTAAGACAGGTTTTGTTTTAATCTGATGGGTATTTTTTCTTTGTTCTTCTGTTAGTGAATCTGACCATCTTTTCTTTTATTGTCATTTAGTATTTCATTACTTGAGAATCGCCTGTTTACATCACTTGCTTATTTTTAAATGATTATTATGTTGATTTGCATGGATATTTTAAGAATTCTGCATGCTCATGATTTGAAGATCATGTGCATTTTATTTTATTTTTAATTGATTGATGGCAAAATCCAGGTCTGGGTAGCCAACTGCACTTCATGACAGTCTCCTAGGTCCTGAGAGAGCCCTTGGCCCTTGGTAGACTAAGTTGAGACCAAAGTGAGCATTGAACTAATGAGTACACCACAGCCACAGATTGCCTAGTTCTTCCCAACATTGGGCCCCTCCTCTGACAACCATAGACCAATCCCCAATAGCTACTGCAAACCCCTCCCACCACATGTGTTATATAACACCCTACATTTTGTTCATTAAATGGAAGCATTCCAGAAACCTCCCCAGAGTCTAGTTGGGTGTGTGACTCTGAGCCTGACCCTCCCATGTGCAGCTCCATGACGACAATTGATTTTACTGGTGTATTTTGTATTTACATATTTTTGTATACACATATTTTGTGTACACATATTTTGTATACACATTATAATCACAGTCGACATTGAGAATTTGCACCAGTACATAACATGACTTACTTCTCATTTTTTTCTCATTCTTTTGTCCCCCCAAAGCATAAGTATTTTAAATATATTCTCTTGGCAGGTGGGCTTGCTCTTTTCATCTTTTTATAATGTCTGCTATTATGTATCAGTTTGTAGTTTCAATGAAGTCAAATGTATCATGCATTTCCTTTTTATGTGCTTATTGTATTTTATAAAAGTTCTTTTGAATTCTGAGATTATAGACATGTTATTCTTTCATGTATCTTTAATGTAGGTAAATCTGTTGTACTCACAATCACTTTTTGGATAGTGAATAATTTTGCCCTTGACTTTTATGTAACCTCTCATATCTTACATATGTCTGAGTCTTTTTCTGTGCATTTCCTTCTAGTTTTATCTTTCTATCCTTATAAAGTAATACTGTTTTTGTAGGTGATGGGTGATAATACTTTATTTATTTATTTATTTATTTATTTATTTATTTATTTATTTATTTATTTTTGCGGTACTGGGAATTGAACTTGGGCCTTTTTGCATCCAAGGTTGGTGAGGTACCACTTGAGCTAAATCCCCAGCCCTATACTTGATTTTTTAAAATTGAATTCTTTATTGGTACAATTTATATACATCTCACAATCACATATAACACTGGGGAATTTGTACCAGTATATGACACAAGTTAATTCTCATTTTTACCCTATCCCCACCCACCCGCACCTCCCCATCCCCTATATACATACTCTTTTATTTTCTTTCTGGATCATGTTTATTCCTTCCCCTCATTACATTCCCACAGCAAATTTCCTATGGAAATTTCCCATTCTATAAAAACTGCCATACTTTCTAGAGCTCATTTGCATCTACAGGTGTTCATATCAAAGAGAAGATCCGGTGTTTGCCTATCTGTGATCTATTTATTTCACTTATTAGTATATCCTCCAGGTGTCTCCATTTGTACATAAATGAATTGATCTTGTTATTCTTTATGGCAGAATAATACTCCATTTTATAAAAAAACCACATCTTCTTTATCCACTCTCCAGTTGATGAGCATTTGGGTTGTTTCCAAGATTGAGCTATCACAAACTGAGCTGCTATGAACAAGGATGTACATCTGTCTTTCCAATATGATTTTTAAAATTCTTTTGGATATATTCCTAGCAGGGGAATAGCAGGCTCAAATGGGACCCCAGGAGCCAGGCAGTGAGGAGTCAGGTAAACCCAATACTTGATTTTTTAGGTTGGATAATTCCTCTTGTTCTTCAAAAATTGTTTTGTTTTTTCTTGGCCATTTTGAAACTTTCCTATAAGTGTACTTCTATCCAATTATTGCATTTTTTTGGTGTTATGCTCAATTTATAGATTATTTGACATTTTTATTGTACTGTTTCAAATTCAGGAACATGATATATTTCTCAATTATTTAGATACTAAATTCTTACTGGTGTGTGATGTCTCCAAAGAGTTTTCAGAATAGCTTTGTTTGGTCTATTTCTTGCAAGATATCTCAATTTTTGTTGCTATGGTGATTAGATTTTTTCCTTCTAGTTTCTTTCTTTCTTTCTCTTTCTTTTCTGTACTTAAGTATGATGTAAGCTTCAAAAGGGCAGATATGCTTGTCTCTTTTGCTCACTGCTGTCTCCTTGTGCCCAGACTAAGGACTAATACATAATAGTCTCTCCCAAAATCTATTAAATAAGTTTATGTTACATTTTAAATGGACTGTTTCTCATTTATGGTATTACTAATTCTTATTTCACCAAACTAAATGAACTTGTAGCTATAACATTCTGTTAATTGTTTTGAATGTTACAAGACTGAAAGCACCTGAAGAAAATCAGCTTTAACTCTGCTTTTCTGATGGTTATGATTGCTATTTTGTATATTATTGCATTGGCTAGGAACTCCATGCACAGTATTAACATGTATTCCCATTCTAAGGGCAGTGCTTATCAAGTATCCACTACAGATATGCTAACGACTATTTTTTATGTTGAACAAATAGCTATCATTATTTTAGGTAGTCTATCAAATATTTAATTAAATAAAATTATTTTTCGCAATTGAAATGGTTATATCCTTTTTTTTTTTTTTTTTGACAGGGTCTCACTTTGTAGTCCAGGTTGGCCCTGAGCTCACTATGTAGCCCAGGTGAGCTTCGAACTCAGCAATGCTCCTGTCTCTGCCTCCCAAGTTCTGGGATTACAGGTGTGAGCCACCACCCCTGGCACTGTGGTGTGTGGTATTGATTGCTGGTGGGCGTGAGTCATCACACCCAGCACTGTATGTGGTTACCGAGATCGAACTCAGGGCCTTGCCCTTGCGAGGCAGGCACTGGAACCACTGAGCTAAATCTCCAGCCCGGTTATATCCTTTTTATTTCCATTAATATGCTAAATTACATGTTGAATTTCTGACTTTGAATAAGGTTTTACATTCAGACCATCTGACAGATTAACAAAGATGTAAATGTAGAATGAAACATGATTGCAACTCTTCACATTCTACATAAATGGGCAACTGGAAGGAGAGGCTTTGCTTCTTATTGTCTTCTTCCTTCTGCTTCTTGGGATTAACTCCCCAGATAAATCAGTTGTGTCCATGTCTTTGATTCAGACTTTGTTTTTGGAATACCACACTAAAAAGTGCATTGTGTGTTTAGTGTAGGTAAGTTGTTATTTAGGAAATTTGTTTTATTATTTCTTTATTATTAACTAGCAAAATTTAGTTATTTAATTAAATTACTCATAGCTACAATATATACTTTGATACTTTACATGTAACCTTAGCACTACTTAAAGATTTTCATGTATAACATTATAACATTCATTTTCAGGATGACATACTATAAGTAGATTTGAGAAATATTTTAATGCTGTGAAAATGCTCTTCAATTGTGCCACATTTTGTAAACACTGAAACTCTGATTTTGACTTCTTAATCTCATCCTAACAAAATGACCAAATAATATGAGTACATGGAGTTGTTTGGGCACTTTAACACTGTCCTGTGTGTATGTAAGCAGTTTGGTTGATTTTATGGCAAATCTAGTACAAAAATTGTTACTCTTGGGTTGAAGATTTACCTCAGTGGTTCCAGCATCTGCCTCTCAGTCCAAGGTCCAGAGTTCGATCCCCAGTACCACATAACACAATGCTGGGTACGGTGGGTCATGCCTATAATCCTAGCACTTGGGGGCAGAGGCAGGAGGATTGCTGTGTGACTTTGAGGCTAGCCTGGGCTACCTAGTGAGCTCAAGGCCAGTGTGAACTACAAAGCAAGATCCTGTCTCAAGAAAAAAAGAAAATTGTTACTCTTTGAGAGCTTTAGATCAGTTTTTTTACCCTACTTTTTGTCCAGTCATATGAACAATAAAATAGCTGTTTTCAGCTTTTACATATCTTCTTTAACATCTGGATCTGTGCCTTTCCCTTTGGTTGTATTGCCTGTGGTTGGACTTGACCACTGGAGCTCTTTTGGGTTACAGATTCTGTCAAACAGTGTACTCTGACACCACAGTTCTAGCATGACTCCAGGAACTAATTCTGTCTTTGTCTTTCTGCTCCAAGTGGTAACAACAGTATTCTCTTTTCCTTTCAGGGTTTTCTCTCCTATCTTTTTTTGATTTCCTTAACTCCGTCCATAGCATTTTGAATTGCCTCTTCATTAAACTCTCTAGCTTGGTTCCTTGCAGCATCTAAACAAATTCCATGCAACCTAGAAATTAGACTCTAATTGTTGCAAAATTCTTGTTGGAAGTGAAAGGAGAAGCTCTTTTAACTGATCCCAATTTAATTAACAATCCGATTAACCCAATTTTCTGCATTTCTTCTCAGACCTTGATGTCCATGTCTGATGAATACCTGTAGCTATTTACTAGTGTACCTGTTCACCTCTTCTCCTATCAGCTGGGTTATGTGGTAATCCAGATATAGTTCAGACATAGTATTTCTACCTAAATCTGTTCAATGCCAATGATACTTGCAAGTCTAATCCCACAGTTAAAGACCTTTAGAAACAACAGGATAAATATAAACATCTGTTTTATATAAAGATTGAATTGAAAACCATAACAATATATCATTCTTTACCAATGAGATTGTCACAAGCTAAAATGTTTGAAATTCAGCATAGTGGCACATGCTTATAATCCCAGCTCTCAGGAGGCTGAGGCAAGATAATTGCCACAAGTTTGAAACTACAGTTACATAATGAGTTGAAGGCCAGCCTGGATTACAAAGTGAGATCCTGTTTCAAACAAACAGTTTCAAAACATGAAGTCAATGATAATATGGAGCATGAGGACCACTTGTGCATTAGTCATGAAGTATAAACTGGTTAAAGTACTGTGGACAACAATTTTGTATTGTTTAATAAGGATCATCACACACACACACACACACACAGAGCCAACAATTCCAGTCTTAGGCACCAAACTTCCTAGTGATGTTCTATTTCTTATACTTTATAGCTTTTATATAAGCATTTATTTTATTATTAGTCTTTAAATTGAGTATATTTTGGACATATTCTTATGTGTAAGATATTTCAGGATTAAAAAAACTTGTTTCATTAAAGTTTTGGAAAGATGATTGAGAAATGGTGAGAAACTATCATGGGTGACATATATAAAGACAATTACACATCAGAAAAAAACTAAAAGCCTTGTAGAAATTATTCTTCAGACTATTTTGGAAGAGGATAAGGTCCTAGCTCTTTCTTAAGGCAATACTAAGCAGAATTCTGATCTTGTGATCTTTACTCAAAACAAAGGCTTTAACGTACAAGAAATTATCCCTTATGTCATGTATTCACTGAAAATATAAACTTTGTCATATGTTCCGTTAAAATGGTTTCATATACAAGCAGTGGGATTTCCAAATGTGAATTTCTTAAATGATAAGGGTATTTTATGATTTCACATGAGAATTTCAAGCTTAGGCCACTCTAGTCTTTAAAATAATTACTGTCTTGCACGTGATAGGGTCTCATAGACCACATTTCTGTGATTCTCTAGATAGCATGTGATTGTTAAGGTTCTGAGTTCACATTCTTATGAGGCAACATCTTGGGAAGGAGGAAGGGAGTTTAGACCCTCACTTAATGTCAAGAAGAGTGATTGTTCATGGCCTGTAGCACATTTCCTTATTTGTCTCAGGTCATATGCCTAGCCTTAAATTAGGGCAATAATCAATGCAAAATGCGAAAATAACTGATCCTGGTTCAAACCTCAGTGCTAAGAAGGAGCCTGCCCAGGAGAAAACACTGCTACCGAAACAGAATTGCAGTAAGTGAGGAAGAATGCCACATCACTGGTGGGTCAGGAGTCAATGCTGTCTACCACAAGATCGATTCCTGTTATTTATTTTAACCAATTTTTCTTTTTAGTCAATTGCTATCCTAATTGTGCCAGATATGAGGACTATATCTGTTCATGATGCCATCCTATAAGCATTAACATTCGTATTGGGAATTTTGCTAGAGTTTCTTGGTCCATCTTGTGGGATTTTAAAATGCATTTAATATTACTAGTTTTGAGCATTTTTATTTTGTTACTGTTGACCTTAAACACAGTCAGTTTTAAATGTTATTGCCTAGGTTTTAAAAGTTACTTGGAGGTCTCTGAAAATGATTTTAATTTTAGAAAATCATAGTTATACTGCCGTTGTGTCTTAGGAAGACTAAGATGAATATGTTAAGGGAGTACATATTGGAGACTTATCTCCTTAATTGGGATAAAATAGTGTTTTAGATAAATCCAAAAGTCATATTATTTTGAATGCCATCACCATTATTTTCCTGTATTGTGAGGCTATTTTTTAAATTGAATTCTTTATTGGTACAATTTATATACATCTCACAATCACATATAAAACTGGGGAATTTGTACCAGTATATGACACAAGTTAGTTCTCATTTTTACCCATATCCCTACCCACCCACACCTCCCCACCCCCTTTACACATGCTCTTTTATTTTCTTTCTGAATCAACAAGGCTATTTTTTTTAACGGTACCGGGGATCAAACTCTGGCCCTTGTGCTTCCAAGGTAGGTGCACTACTACTTGAGCTAAATTCCTGGCTGAGGCTTCTCTTATACACTGAGTTTAAGAGGTAAACAGCAACAACAAAAATACGGTAAGACTGTAGCGATAGCAGTGCGCCCGGGTCTCACCATCCTCACTCTGGGTCTCCTGATCTGAAGTTCCTTCTGCGCACTCACTGGGACCCAAGCTGAGTAACATCCCCGAGAACGAGCGGACGCAGCTCGAGTTGTGGGACAGAGGTTCTGCTGGGTCCGCAGGGAGCTGCTCCAGCAATTCTTCAGTTTCTTGTGGCCCTCACCAAATATGACTGGGGAAGTGCTTGTACATCTGGTTACTGAATTTTGGTCTTAGCTCATGCATTCCTCTTAAAGAAGAGGAGAATTCAATTGTCATAATATTTTTTAAATTTAACTGCATCACAATTTTTAGTTTGTTCATTATTCAGTGATTATATCACTAACATTAACAAATTTAATATTTGGAGTTTACACTGTTATTAATAACTATTGTTCAGAGCTGAATTACATAGAAAATAATTACATTTACTTTCTTACACACAGAATTCAATTTATTATAGATGCAGCAGTAACTTCTGTTTTATGAGGAGGGCATTTTCTAGGTGCCGATGTGGCTCCCTATCAGTTCGTGAAAACACCTGTGTGTGCCGTGCTTTTCCTTGGCCTCTCGCTCGTGTCTGTCTTCCTGCTTTCTAGATTGCTGGTTGATTTCCTGGATAGTTATCTTCAGAGAAAGTCTTTTCATCATCTTTCTGAAAACCCATTCTGTTTTTTGTCTGTTAGGCAGCTTTGTGCTGCTATGACTAAATCTTTAGTAAAACAATTTTAAACGCGTAATGAACAGTTCGTGGTTTCGTAGGTTTCAGTCCACGGCTGGCCAGTTACACTGTGTGGGTCTAAGTTGAGGCAAAACATTATGGTGAAGAGAGAAGTGGCCGGAGAGGCTCAGCTCATGGCAGCCTGGGAGCAGAAAGGGAAAGAAAGAGCAAGAGAGCAGGAGAGTGAAAGCAAGAGCGAGAAAGAGGGTGAGATAGACAGTGAGGGAGGCGAAGGACAGCTGCACCCGTCCGAGGAACAGCCCGAGGACCGCTTCCTCCGGGTGGGCTCCACTTTGCAGCTCAGTCTTCTACGGACACATTAGCCCACTGATAAGCCTACTGCTCTCCTGACCCAACCTCTCTATGCCCCACCTCTGAATACTGCTGTAGGAGAGCACGTCCTCAACACACAAGTCTTTGGTGAGCACTATAATTAAACCATTAAACTTGTCTTTGGTTTTAACTTTTTACTTCCAGAATTTCATTTAAAAAATTTTAAACTTCCTTGTTATAACGCGAAGGAAAGAGTGTCCAAATCTGCTAGAACTGGGGAAAATTTCACACAGAAATGCGAACTGAGTTGGGTTTGGACAGTATGTAGGAGTGTTCCAGAAAGGGCAATGGCATGCAAAGAAAGTAGAAACCTAACCATTTGTAAGCACTAAACATCTTATAAATGTAAAATTAAAGAAGATTATTGGCTCCAAGATATTGAGTGGAAGTTAATGCTATGAAGCAATGATGGCAAAAATTTTAGAGACCAAGTGTTCAAACTGTAACCCACAATCCATTTATTCATTTTTGTTTATTTTTTTAAATTGAATTATTTATTGGTACATTTTATATACAGCTCACAATCACGCACAACATTGGGGAGTTTGTACCAGTATATGACACAAGTTAATTCTCATTTTTACCCACATCCCTGCCCACCCACACCTCCCCACCCCCTATATACCTGCTCTTTTATTTTCTTTCAAAATCATATTTATTCCTTCCCCTCATTACATTCCCACACCAAATTCCCTTTGGAAATCGCCTATTTTATAAAAATTATCATACATTCTAGAACTACTTTACATCTACAGGTATCCATTTATTTATTGCAAAGACCTAGCACTGAAATTAAATCTGAATATTGAGTGTTCAGTTTAGAAAAAACAACTGTAACCTGATGCTTAGTTGCTGGGCTGACTTGGCCTGCATGCCAACGGGGAGGGCTCTGCACGCGCACTGCAGCACACCTGCCATAGGTGCCATCACCGCTAGAGTACGGCCTGCTTCTAAAGAGTAATAGTGTACAAGTTAAAGATTTTGAAACTTTTTCCTGGAAACAATAGTGATCTGAAAAAAAGGTTTTTAATAAGAAGAGAGACATGGTTATGTAATAGTTTTTAATGAAGGCAATCCTGGGTGCAGTTAAGACTGGACCAAAGTGGAAGCAGGTGAGGGAGGCAGAATACTGTTGAATTAATATAACTAAGAGATAATGAAATAGTTATGGTACCTAAGAAAGCAAGACACGTAGCTAGATGTGAGAGAAATTTGGAGGTACATTTGGAAGGACATACTGACCCAGGAGAAGCTCGAGTAGAAAGATCACTGAGGAAGACTGTGAAGTTCATAGGTTAATGCTCCTCTGATGGAGATCATCATTTTCAATAATTATGTTTTTAGGGTGGTGGCAGTTTATGACTAATTATGCCGTTTTTCATGTAAGCATTTATGTAAACGTTTTCACAATGCAAAAAATTTAGTGGTTTCATTTGGTGAGAAAGGGCGATGAGCCAAGGTGTTTTCTATCATTTTGTAAAGCTGTTTAGATTCATTTGCTTATATTACAGGACAAATCAGAGCTGAATTATTTCAATTTTTCAAAGTTAAGTATTATCTTCTTGACACTATGTTACCATTCTTTACTTCATGTATTCTGTGACTTTCATGTTTAGACACAATTATCCAATTCAAAGTATAGTCATTGCTCACTGGCAAAATGCAAGTGCATTATTCCCTGGCTCATTTGTTAAATTAACAAGTATTTGCAGAGCACTCACTTTGTACTGGGCAATGTTGCTTTGTTAGGGTCACATAGAAATACCTCCTTTGGTAACTTAGGAAGCTACTTGGTTCTAGATATCTTTGTTCAGGTTAAACAGATCTGGAACATGTCAAATAAATTTTATTTATTTATTTATATACTGATATCTTGTACCTGGCTTTGGTGAAAGCCCCTAACTACTACCACATAGTAAAAATTGCCTATTTCTAGTTTAGTCATATATATATATTTATATTATATCATATATATTTGATATATATTTTTATATATTATATGTATATATATTTTATTGATATTATTTATATATATATTATTTATTTATATTATTTATATATATTTACATATATTTTTAATATAGCAAATAGTTGTTTTGTTGCATATATTTGTCTTAAATAAGAAATTTTTACTTTGAAAATAGCTACAAATTTATTTTGATAAGAAAATAACATTTACAAAGTAAGACTATATGCGCTATCATGTAAAATTTTATATACATTATTTCAAACAGATAAGAAAATAAACCAAAACCCAAGATGGCGCCATTCCTTCCTGGGGTACTCAAGTTTTTCTGTTGGAGATCCACTTATTGGTGATTGTTCAATATCATATTTTTTGGGACCTTCTAGCATTTTTTCTTTTATTCTATGTTAAGTGGGAGATTAAAAAATTAAGTAAGCAACAAGTAAATTTCTCAGTATGGACCTTTATTTCCCTCAAAACACAGTTGCTGGTGAGTCCTGAGGTCTCATGTGTAGGTCAGTTTGGAGATTTTCTCTGATAATGTGACCAGGACAGATGTGACGCTCCCCTATCTTCACGTGACAGCCCAGTGACTGCCTGTTAGTGCACTGTTCCCTTCTTACCCTTGACCGCAGATATCTGGCCCACATCAGGGTGGTTGCTAGATATAGCACTGTGGCTAGACTTGTTCACTTCTGCTGTGAGGAAAAATCTATGGTTATTTCTTTTCATAAAACGAGAAACAGAGCCAACTGTTTTATGGAAAACTCAACCCGCTGTTCAAATGAATTTCATGATAAATGCATGTGACCAAGGCCAGTATTGACACCGCCTTCTAGTTTGGAGACCTAATAAAAAATTTAATCCTTCTCAGACAATATAGAACTGCCACGCCAATAAATCTTGTCTGAAGCCTAAACAAAAAGTCAATATTTATTAAATACATGCGAGAATGGAACTTGGTTTTCTGTTGCTCACTGTAAAAGCTGATATGCTGATGGTGCTCAGCCAGTGTAAATGTTATATATTAAATGTGCATAAATAAGCAGAGCAGCTCACTCAGGGATATTAATAATTATTAAATATGACTTAAAGTTTATGTTGGAATTCTATTGTCTTTCAAGGAACTTTCTTTTATTGTATTTATTTGTTCATTTATTTAAATTTTTCTTCAAAGAAGTTTTGAAGTCCCTAAATTATATTCAACATTTTATAATAGTTTGTATTTATAAAAATGTATTATAGTCTTCTGTGGTTGATATAAGCACAGAATGATTCCATTTGAATTGAGAAAGAGAGAGAGAGAAAGAGACAGATTTAAATGAAAGAAAATTAAAACAGACGTTTGAATTAGTGTCCAAATACAATAGATATGAGATTAGGAAATGAGGTGAAACACAATATACAATAGAGCAATCCTTGCTTTTCATTTTTAATTATTCACATTAAACTCTGGTCTAAAATATTAAGAAGAAAATTTTAGAAATAAACAATTCATAAACTTTAATTGCATAATGTTCTAATTAGTATGATGAAATCTCTTGCCATCCAATTGTGAACATTTGATGAGAATCGTCCCTTTGTCCAGTATATCCACCCTGATTACTCACTTATTAGCCAATACTGACCTTGGTCACTTATCAGATCTTACTAGTATCTGAGGACTTACAGTCAAGAAATTCTTACTTGATTTAATAATGGCTCCAAAGCACAAAAGCAGTGATTTTGGCAGTTCAGAGAGAAGATGTAGAGTGTTTTCTCACACATTTTAAAACATATTTAGTATTAAAGTAAAGACAATAACAAGTTCAAATCCTCCTAACATAACACAATTTTCCTGCCTATAAATGGAAGTGTAATAATCTGTTCCTCAAGATACCAGTAGTTGCAGCATTTTTCAAAAGTTCAAATCCAATTCTCTTCTGAGACTCAAGCCAAAGTCACAGCTGTAAACCTGTGTACAAATAAACATGTTCCTAATCCCAAGGTATAATGGCACAAGTAAATATCCACATTCTAAAAGGTAGAATAGGAGAATGGAAAAGAATTGGAAAAAAAAAAAAAAGCAAGACCAAAAGGCAGCATGAAACACTGAGCTCCACTTAAGACAAACAGCACACATGGCAAGATGTGAGTTCTGGGGGGCTTGGGCAGCCTGCCATTATGGCTTTCCTGATTCAGTGCACGTGGCCTGTCTCTGTTAGGCTGGCTCTGTTCTTAGCCTGTGGCTTTCCTTGACAGGTGTTCTTTATTCCTGGCATCTCCAGCTTCCTAGGGTCTCCACTGCACCTTTAGCTTCCTTCCAAGAGCTCATGCACTACTCTCTCAAGGGCCCCTTGCTAGACCTTTTTTTGAAATCTGTATTAAAAGTTCCATGACATGACAAGTGTAGTACTCTGCATGCTAGTAAAGCAAAGCAGCACCATGTAGTGATACCAAAGGCAGTTGTTGCTTGAACAGTAGTTTGACCCTCTTGAGCTATGGTTGCAGTAGCTTCTGCATGCCTAGTTAGCTTGTAGAGTGAAATGAATCCCAGGGAACTAATTTCCTAGGAGGCCTTTCCTGAAAAGACATCCCAGAGACTCTCTTATCAAATGAAATATTTATACTTTTATACCCTTGAATTTGTGATGAATGGGGTCTCGCTGACTTTTGAGATGTTCTCAAGTTATCTCCCTTATTGTCTTTGTCCAAAGTTTTTTGTTTCATTTTAATATGTTCTCTTTCGCAGCTATATGTCCTTTAGTCCTAACTTTATTTACACATGCTTCTTTCTTAGCCCAAATTTAAATTTTTCTAATATTTTTCCTCTGTTTTTTGCTTCTGAATCATTATAAATCTGGCTAAATCAGCCAGTAGTACAAATTTCACAGCTTCAATGTTGGGCTGAATTGAAATTTCATTCAGCAGATCAATTAGTCCACCGCTCTTTTTTAAAATTGATTTTATCTACATATCATGATCACACTTGAAACTGAGAATTTTTACCAGTATATGACACAATTTAATTCTCATTTTTTCCATCACCCTGCCCACCGTACAACCCTCCTGCCCCCTATATACATAAACTTTGCTTCCTTTTTTACCATCAAATTTTTTTTCTTTCTCTTCTTTACATCTACCTCCCTTTTCCCTTTAAATATTTTCTATTTCACAGATGTAAATGAGTTCTAAAATGTATGGTAGTTCACCACTCTTAAGCTTAGTCTCTTATGCATTCTCTGGACATGGGCAAAATGTATAAAAATTTCTTGCCAAGGTGTTACACACATTACCTCTCGTCCAAATGTCAATGGAGTCCTTATTTACAACTTTAACCCTTTTTAAACCTGTTTATTGGTGTATTTTACATATGAGTTATGATCATATTCATCATTGAGAATTTGTGGTTTTTTAAAAAATGGAGTACTACTCAGCCATAAGAAAATAAACTTCACACATTTACAGCTACATGGATGCACCTTGAGACCATACCCAGAAGTGAAATAAATCAAATATACATGTGTTAATACTGTTACCATTTCTCTAGTGTGAGAAACAGAAAGTGTAAATGAGAACCAAAATGTATGATAGGTATTGTGAAATAGGAAGAAAATGTTCAAAGAGGAAGGGGAAAAGGGGAGGGGGACAGGAAAGGGGAAAATTTTGGAAGCTAAAAAGGAAAAAATGGAAACAAAGTTCATAAATATAGAGGGGTGGAAAGGGGGTTGAAGGGAGGGCAAAGGGAAGGCAACTTTAACCTCTTGAGCATGGCTTTTTTTTTTTTTTTTTTTTTTTGAGACAGGGTCTCGCTTTGTAGTTCAGGCTGGCCTTGAGCTCACTATGTAGCCCAGAAAAGCCTTGAACTCAGCAGTCCTCCTGCCCCTGCCTTCCGTGAGTTGGGATACAGGTATGAGCCACTATGCCTGGCTAGCATGGCTTGTTTTTGAGCCAGGGTCTCACTGTGCAGTTCGGGCTGGACTTAAATTCATTGTGTAGTCAAGACTAGCCTCAAACTCACAGTAATCCTGCCTCAGCCTCCTGAATGCTGAGATTTATAGGCATAAGCCACAGTGCCTGGTTTGAGCATAGTTTTATTTAGCACATTCCCTTTCTTCTGTGCTCTGGTCAGAACCACCCATCAGGCTCTACTTATTGCATGCTAAAGCTTCTGTAGCACACATCTCTAAGCCTTTCCAAACTCCTTCAGCAAACGTCCCAAAGGCTTCTAAACCATATGGTCAACTATAGTCTACCAATTACCCCACTCAGTACTAATTTTCTGTATTATTTAGCTTTTCTTTCAGTAAAACACAACACCTGACTCACACAGTTTAAAAGAGAGAAAATTTAAGTTAACTCATGGTTTCAGGAAGTTTAGTACCTGGTCTGATGGCTTCAAGGCAGAAAAATCATGGCAAAAGGGCATGACAGATGAGATTAAGTGCACTCAAGGTTTACCAATAAACTCAATTATAAAAAAAGAAAAGAAGGGCCGGAGGGTTAGCTCAGTGGTTCCGGCGCCTGCCTCGCAAGCTCAAGGTCCTGAGTTTGATCCCCGGTAACCACATATAATGCTGGGCGTGGAGACTCATGCCCACCAACAATCAACACCGCATACCACAATGCCGGGTGTGGTGGCTCACGCCTGTAATCCCAGCACTCGGGAGGCAGGGACAGAAGGATTGCTGAGTTCGCGGTGGCTTGCCTGGGCACCATAGTGAGCTCAGGACCAGCCTGAACTACAAAGCGAGACCCTGTCTCAAAAACCAAAAAAAAAAAAAAAAAAAAAAAAAAAAAAAAAAAAAAAAAAAAAAAAAAAAAAAAAAGAAAAGAAAAGGACAAAAGGGCACAACAAAACAAAGCTGCTTAGCTCACAGTGGCCAGATAACTGAGTAGGGGATAAATAAGTATCAGAGAAGAATGGAAATGACCACATACAATACTCAAGGTGAACCCTTCATGACCCACCTAGACACACCCAGGTTTTCAAATATGCTAGGCATTGCTTAATTCAATAAAATTGACGTATTAGGGTTAATGGTCATATTATCTTTACAGTTTTGGAGTAGAAGGTAATGATTGCCATCATATGTTATTTAGCAAAGAAAAAACTCATTCCAAAATTGTGCTTTGCTTTTCATGGAATAAAAAATTTCTACTTGATACATAATATATATAAAACATTCCTCATAATCATAAGGAAATTCTAATAAAATTAACAAACAAAAATTTTTGTTCTACATGGGTTACTTTTTATTTTCTACATTTTCTTTGAAATAATTTTGTGTTTTATAAAGAGGAAAAGGTACACATTAAGGTCTTTCATTTTATGTAGAAGCATAAACATGATTACATTTTTGATTTATTCCTCCTTTTTGAGTGAAAATTAATGTTAGCTATAATTCCTGGACAAAGTTTTTCTCTTTCCTGGCAGATATATATTATAATAACTTTGGAAGATAATAACTTATCTTCCAAATATCTTGGAAGATAAATAAATATGAAATTTTAAAAATGAATAGGATTATGTATTTATGCAGTGGCAATTTTATTAAGCTGTCTTAAAATGTCAATATAGAACATAAGCTATTTTGAAATAAATAATTTATTTAGAAAACCACATATTAACAGAGTTCATATAATCTTATGGGAGTTTCCTTGTGTTGGAGGCAAACATAATGACAGTTGGCCAGCTCTGGAAATTCTTGCCCTTGCTGCTTTGTTTCTGGAATAACATCATATGTTTTGTTGGTACGTATGAATACTGACTGCTGTTTTTACGTAACTCTTTTTGAACTCCCACAAGTTTAAATAGGAACCTAGTATGGTAAGAAGAAATTTAACATGCAAGGCTTAAAAATTATGAAAGGAGAGTATGCTGCTTGTTTATTCACTCTACATCAGCTCAATGTTTAAAATGACGTTAGTGGCTCTATCTGTGTAAATCATGTCAGAAAATATTTTTCTAGTATGTATGATTTATATAACTACTATTATTTTTCCACAAAAGACTCATTTTAATCATATAACAGTATTCTGGTCTTACCTTAAATTTTGTTTATTCAAATTCTGTCTGCTCTGGGAGTGTTTTCTAGTAGCATCCCATCAACCATTTTTCAGTTTCTCTGCCTGCTTTGTTCAAATGAATTAGGCTTTTGTACATTTTACAGCTAAATAATATAGTTGCACAGGGAATGTTTTATTATTCTTCTCAAGCTTACAGCTTGAAAACCTCTTGCATATCTAAAGATTATGCGGAAGGTGTGGGTAAAAATGAGAATTGACCTGTGTCACATGTTGGTACAAATTCCCCAATGTTGTGTGTGATTGTGAGCTGTGTATATAATGTACCAATAAAGTTTACTGAATAATAAAAAAAAAGATTATGTGGAAGGGCTTTTCAGTCTGCCTATTTCCTAAGAGCTGTTTCTAATTTTATTTCTTCTTGCCATTGACATTTAGTATAGGATAGGTCAATGAAGTAAGTGAATGAGGAAAAAAAGTGAAGTCTTTTCTTCTCTTTTTCATTCTGTGAAAATCTGTGGTTAAACAATAGAAAAATAATTCAAACTTTTCTGTTCAAAGTATTCTTTGTCATACTTTTATAAATGCCATTTATGAAGATGGTACTGATCAGTGTATTCTGGCATAATTATGTATAATTTTTTCCTTTTTGGTGGCACCAGGGATTGAACTAGGCCCTTGTGCTTCCCAGGTAGGTGCAGTACCACTTGAGCTAAGTCCCTGGCACTCTTGGCATAATTAAAACTTAAAATAGTTGACTGAAAGTTGTAGTAAGAAACAAACATTAATTAGTTTCTTATGCTTTTATTTCTGCATTTACAGACTTTTTAAAATAAATGACAAGGTTTTTGAAAAGTTAGGACAGTTTTATTTCTTAATATTTCTCTATAAGAATTTATTTTTTCAGGTTCTAGTGTCTGTTTTTTTTTGATTGACCTATTCTGTGCAAGAATGCAACAAATCATTGTCTTGTTCCTCTGTATTTGTTAAAGATGGTATCTTTTCTTTAAAATTTCTCCTCAGTTTTTCTGACCTAAAGTGCTTTCATTCCATTCCTTAGTTGCATAAGCTCTTAAAGGTTTTTGACACTGGACCCAGGATACATATCTGTAATACAGATTTCTGAATGAAAAGTTACCTGAGTGCTGGGGATTTAGCTCAAGTGGTACTGTGCCAACTTTGGATACACAAGGGCCAGAGTTTGATCCCCGGTCCTGCAAAAAAAAAAAAAATAAATAAATAAATAAAAATAAATTAAAAAATTAAAAAGTTAACTGAAACAAGATATACTCTGATATTATCTTTTCCTTTTCTTCAAATTCGATACAATGTTGATTATAATACCATAAGCCAGGTTCTGAAGTCCTGGTATGTTAATACCTGCAGTTTAAATATTTGCTTTACAGTGCTAAAATATTCTTCGTTTTGATTATCATTCCCTTAACTATTGATATCTAGAATGGACTTTTCATTTAACCTTTTGTCTCCAGGACTTACACTTGGAATCTTAAGGTTACTAGCTTTCTGTTCTTCCTGACTATATTCTTCTCCCTCCAGTTCATTATTTTCTGATTTATTTCCAGTATACTAACTCTCTGCTTTCATGTGTAGCAATCACATACTACACTGGTGACCAATTTTCAAAGAATGACTTCTGAATGATTGAACAGTTCAATTCTCTAGGAATTTTGTCAATAAGGGAACTATATGAAATGGCATTCAAAGTCTTGCATATTTGCTCCTAGTCTACTTCACCAGTTTTCTCACTTTTTAAACGAGATTAAGACTAATGAATGTGATGTATTCAGAATATGCGAGTCACCATATCTGGTATCATGATCATCATTATTATATTTACAAACTGCCCTCTTAAATTGTATTCATTCTGCCAATGGTGATGAGATAGGAGATTAAAGCATGGAAAGTTGGTTGGGGAAGTAGGTGTAACCTGATACGAAGATCCTGGACACATGTAGAACTATTCCCAAAGCCCAGCACTTGGATTTCTTATGAGAATGTAAGTTTTCAATAGGATGGATGAGACCTGACCTCAGCCTGAGGCATAGGATCCTAGCACCAACTCCAGGGACCCGTATGAACCAAATCCCAAGGAACAACTTCCCTAGGTTGCTGCCTTTCAAGAACGTGGTGCTCCGGGGCTCTCTGTTGAAATGAATGTCTTTCATTTTCGTAGTTTTGAGCCTGCAAAGGCTGGAGCCCTGTTGCTTCTTGTGATCCCCTCAGGCCATCTTTGCTATTCTGTTTCTTCTTTACAGTCAAGTTCTCCAGTGCTTTTTCTTTGGAGTCCACAACTTTACTGGAGCTTCCTTTCTGGCCAAACTCAAAATGTTTTAAAACATTCTGGCTTTTTTGCTCTTGAATTTCAACATCAATCTGCCTAAAAGTTCCCCAGAATAGCCATACCATACCACCGCTTCAATATTAAACAGCGTTAAAATTTCTTCTGCAAGGGTGGCAGTCCACCACACTTAATGGTAGCATCTGGCAAAAATCTTTGGACATGATGAAAATGCAAATAAGCTTTCTGCCAGGATATAACATACATTGTGTGGAGTCTTTCCTTCCTTCCTTCCTTCCTTCCTTCCTTCCTTCCTTCCTTCCTTCCTTCCTTCCTTCCTTCCTTCCCTCCCTCCCTCCCTCCCTCCCTCCCTCTCTCTCTCTCTCTCTCTCTCTCTCTCTCTCTCTCTCTCTCTCTCTCTCTTTCTTTCTTTCCTTTCTTTCTTTCGGATATTTTTCTGAGAATAGGTTTTATGGTATAGTTCAGGCTGGGCCTGAATGCACTGTGTAGACCCGGCTGGCTCCATACTCTAGCTAATCCTCCTGACTCAGCCTCCTTAGTGGTGGGAATACAGACATGTGCCACCATGCCCAGGCTCTAAACCTAGTCATCACCACCAGGGTTTCTGTCAGCCTTCTGGTTTTCTGAGCTCTGGCCAGAATTTCCCAGACATTACACCCTAAGGCATTCCAGTTCTACTTTGTCAACCCCATCTCCATATCTTTGCTAACTCTTTCCTTTCTCTCAAGTCAGCTCCAAATGCTTCTAAACCACATGGTCAGGTATAGTCACAGCAAGGACCCCACTTGTCCAATACCAAATTCTGTCTTAGTTGCTTTGATCTCAGTGCTGAGACAAAATACCCAACACCCAAAATTAAAGAGGAAAGGGCCTATTTAGTTCACAACTTGTAGAGATTTCAGTTCATAAAAGGCTGCCTCCAACCAAATAGAGGTTCATGACAGAGAAGTGTCACAAAGAAGCAGTTCATTGCAGGCAAAGACAGGAAAAACAGAAATAGAACTTCATACCATCCTTTTTTTTCGATTTTTTAAGATAGAGTCTTGCTTTGTAGTTCAGGCCCTGAACTCACTGTGTAGCCCAAATTTGCCTCAAATTCACAGCAGTCCTCCTGCTTCTGGTTTCTGAGTTCTGGGATTATAGGCATGAGCCACCACACCCCGCTGCTCCTTTAATTTTATCAAGACTATTTAGGGTGGGTAGCGCTCACACCTTTAATCCTAGTGCCCTGGAGCCTCACATTGGCCTGTGAATCAATTTGTGTCACCCTCTAGATACAGCCACCTCTAGTATATGTGCTGCTGAAGCAAGCACTACAGCCACCTCTAAAAAGCCCCACATATGACCACGTGAAGCTTTGGAGGAAATCTAAACACACCCTATAACAATGACTAAGTGAAAGAATGAATATTTGAGTGTCTGTAATGTGAATAGATGAAACTATAACACATCAGACAAGAGAAAAAACAATCAGACTCAAAAGATATGAAAAATTATATTAATTGCAAACTAAAAGTGTGAGATTTGTTTTTACCAGTGATACAAGGGAGCAAGCCTAGCTCCCAACCCGAAAGATACCTGAAACATGAGTTCTTGTTCTCTAAAATCGAAGAATGAACTTTAGGAATGATGGAGGTTAAGAGTAGGAAAAACTTTATTGAGACTTGAAAGGAGTAACCCATCCACCTCTCTTTGCAGTGGGTTTTTATGGAGCAAAGCTGAGAGGTAAGGTGAGTTTAAGGGGGGACAAAATTACAGTCAACCAGTAATATTGCAAATACATGGCTTGAGTAACATTGGTAAAAGGAGAAATCACAAAATGGACAAAACAAGGGTCAACCAATAAGATTACAAGTGTAGTTGCTCAGGTAATACTGATTAAATGGGGATCCAATGAGAAAGCAAGTCACTTAACAAGTGTACAAAAATTCTTAGTCTGAGGTATTTTCTGGGAGAGGTGGGTTAAAATCCTGGCCCTCCAATTTGGAGACTAGCGCCTATTTAGAATATCAAGCACTGTTGTTTATCCTAGAAAGACTGATATTTTAGAATATCAATCACTGCTGTTTATCCTACATGGGTGGGGTAATTTCTTTTCTCCAAATTGGCTTCTTTGTGGGCTTTTTCAAGGCCAGCCTGTCTGCCTGCAAGATGTCTTACTCTATAACACCAGTATGTTTCCTACTAAAGCTTATGTGAATTTTAACTGTTTTGGTCTTTAAACCAAAGGTGTTTGCTGGGTGCTGAAATGCTGTTTTCTAACTCATGGTGAAAATATCCCTATAGAGGTTAATTGACGGTGTCAATGGGAGGGAGAAATGCCCAAATTTATTGGCTCAACTAGTTCTGAGTGTGGAAGAACCACTTAGGGAGGATTATGATCAGAGTGGTATAAAAGGGAAGCCAAGAAGGAAGGATTGCTAATTTGCCGTTTATGGACTGAAACCTCTACAGCTGTGAGCTAAATAAAACCCTTTCCTTTTAACTTTGGGTATTGGGTATTTTGTTGTAGCAATGAGAAAAGTAACTAAGACACTTACCTTTACAGTCTCATCTTTGTTATATGTGATGTGATTAATCAGATGATTATATCTGACTTACATATATACCACACTTTACGCATGGAATTATTTTAGCTTGGCATTTCTTTTTCTTTGTCTCTGTTAAAATTCAAATCTTGGCTCAATGCAACAGTGCTGAAAAACATTTATTATTATTATTTATTATTATTATTATTGTCAGGCTCAATGCAGCAGTGGCTGAAAAACATTTATTATTATTATTATTATTATTATTATTATTATTGTCATTTTATTTATTTATTTTTGTTTTGTTTTGTGGAACAGGGACTCACTAGGTAGCCCAGGCTGGCCTCAAAACTTGCGGTGATCCTTCTATCTCAGCCTGCGGAGCACTAGTATCACAAGCGTGTGTCACCATGCCCAGTTTGAAAAATGTTTTGATTGACTGATTGTTTATTAGGCTTGTATTATTCCTTCAGAAAAATGAAGCCATCTCCTTGTCAGTATTTTCATGGTTCCTGAAGTTCTGTGACAGCTGATTCATTCTGTCTTACAGTCAATTAATTGTATATACTGGACTCTTCTGCCTCATCTCAAACTCGTTGGGAATTGATCTCTGTCTTGGTGGGGTTTTGCTGTATAGTGACATTAAGAGGTGAGAAACACACAGTTCCTGAGGTGGACACCAGGCCCTCTGGACTGCTATTTATGATGTATGATTTCCAGCCCAGGAAACTGTGCTGTTTGTTTTCCCATGGGCATTGTTGAGTTTGTCAATATCTGCTACCTGAACTCTCTTGGTGGTTTTATAAGCGTTAACTTATGTGCTATGGGGATCTACTCATGTCCTACACCTGGGATATCACTTTCTGGATGTGGCGGAAATTGTAAAACAAAACTAATAAGCTGTAGGGCACTGTAGAAGGGGAACAAAGAATGTGCAGTATGTGTGTTTGTGTGTGTGTGTGTGTGTGTGTGTGCGTGTTAGGGAATCTAATTGAACCTATGGGTTAACTTAAAAAGTAATTTTCTCTGGTGCCAAATAACTAGTGTCTGAATGATTTTTTTTTCCTGTGAGAAGCCAGATCTGTGTCCCTTGGATGTATAGAACACAATAGACATAAACTTTTTTGCTCTTGGTTTTTCTCTAGATTTGTAGTTCTTTGAACAAAACAGACACGCTGTAGTAAATTTGTAAGGTGCTTAATTCTTTTGTTTCAGTGGTTAGTTGATACAACTGAATTGGAAAACCATATTCATTATCAAGAATAAGCTGGAAACAGTTTGGGCTTCTCACTGCAGTTCTGGGGTCAATGTGGTCTCATCTTCTACAGGGAATCTTTCAAATTTCCTGTTGACTAGATTCATCTGTTTCACAGTGGTTCTTCTTTTGCTTCCCTACCTCTCCTAGACCCTTTCGGGATGCTCTTGCACCACTGTTTTCTTCTGATACGCACATGGGCCATGGCCCACGCCTTCTGACTTTTATACTATAGGTACCTGAGAATCTGATAATGTAAAATGAGTTTAGATGTTCATATAATTTACTAATTACACATACAACAAAACAAATGTATAAAATATGGCTTCCCATGCAGATAGAGCTCTGGCAAACACAGTGAAATTTTCTAAAACCTACTGGACTTTCTGTAAGAATGTGGTAAGCACCAGCCCCACAGCTGATGCAGTGCAGGGAGGAAAAGGCAAGAGTTTTCTGGATGACCAATGAGAGCAGTGCTGTGACAGGAAGCAGTGTGGCCATGGCGGTGGATTAAGCCAACTTTCTGAAAAAGTCTAAAACAACAATGCAGATGTTGCTGAGGCCTAGTATGTTGGTCCTGTTGCAGAGAAAGAGAATGTGGCTGTACAGAGATGCGAACTCTGTAAGCAAGGAGGAGATAGCAAGGACAGAGTACCCAGTTCTAAGCTTTGTCTTTCCTATTATTATGAAGACAATAAACTTTTTTTCTTTTTTTGAGACAGGATCTCGCTTTGTAGTTTAGTCTGGCCCTGAGCTCACTATGTAGCCCAGGCAAGCCACGGTGAACTCAGCAATCCTCCTGTCTCTGTCTCCCGAGTGCTGGGATTACAGGCGTGAGCCACCATGTCCAGCACTATGGTATGTAGTACTGATTGCTGGTGGGTGTGAGTCTCCACGCCCAGCATTGTATGCGGTTTCGGGGATTGAACTCAGGACCTTGCACTTGCGAGGCAGGCGCCGGAACGACTGAGCTAAATCTCTGGTCCCAAGACAATAAACTTTTGAAGTTACTTTCATTTCAAAGAAGTATGTACTCCCGTTTAAGCAAATTCAGTATGATTTTCTTAAAGGATAAGTAATTCTCGGGTAGGCTGACTAGCTTTCAACACAGTCTTTTCTGCCAATATATGTCATGGAGTTCTTCAAAATTTAATACAAATGCACTAAAATAAAGATTTCTATATTCTTTCCGACAGAGTCAATATGAATTTGTTTATCCATACTCATTATGCCATACCCTTATTGCATGTGTACTTAGTTTACATCATCTTAAACTTTGTAAGATGATATTAGGGGATTTGTAAGGTTGCAGCAGAAACCTTAAAAGGGCATTAAAACAAAAACAAAACAACCTGTCTCATTTGACACATGTCCCAGCTGTATTCTGATGCATGTGCAGTATACAGCATCTCTGAGGCTTAGGCATACGCCCTTCTTCCTTAATGAGAAACCACAGAATGTGGTCCAGAAGGCCTCAGATTGTCATGACAGGCCAGAGAACAAGAGATGGTCCCCCAGGCAAACTAGTCCTACGTTATTTAATACCAAAAGTAAAACTGTCAACTGTTTCAGGGGAAACTTAGAGTCCAGAAGTGAAGAACTGATGACTCAACGTGAAATTGATTTTGAAATATTTGGTTTGAAAAGTATTTCAATTTTTCAGTCTAAACACACACATTGTCGCTCATTTGGAATTCTCAACCACTGTTTGGATTTTTAGAATAAGTGCTTTGAAATTTACTGGCAAGAAAATTCTCTCAGGAGGCCTTTCACTAGCAACTTTTAAATGACCCAAAATAAAATGAATTATAATACATTAACTTAAACTTATTGTTTGAGCTCTTGTGGGTTAACAACAGGTCAAAAGAAGCATCTCTCCAGAAGTGTAATAAATGCACTTGAAACATTGCTCTTTCTCAGAATTAGATATCTAGTAGGTTTACTTTGGGTCTTTTCTAAGGGAGTTTAATTGTTTATTTAGTAGGAGAATCTCATTATACTCATAATGGTAAACACCTCCTCTGAAACACTTTTTTTTTTTTTTTTGTGATACTGGGGATTAAACTCGGGCTCTTATGCTTCCAAGGTAGGTGCAATACCACTTGAGCTGAATCCCTAGCCCTCTGAAATACTCTTGTTCTTTACAAATACAAGTTGTTGTCTCATTAAAATTTATTTAAAAAACATAAAATCATAAAATTTAAAGTAAAAGGAACACATTCCTTATTAAATACAAATAACTTTAATATTTGTAATTTAAGAAATTTACTTCTTCTAATCTTACTCTCTAGAAGTCATTACTATCACCCATTAGGTGGAGAACTAATCCTCCCCTACTCCCTTTCTTCTCTTTATCATGACATATGTGTTTATGTACATCTACTTTTTTCTGACCAAAATATAGAAGTGTTGGAAATATGCCTTTGAAATTTGATATATAAGATTTAAATTAATTAAACAAAACTAGATTTC
Source organism: Thryonomys swinderianus (assembly GCA_004025085.1). Classification (NCBI taxonomy): domain Eukaryota; kingdom Metazoa; phylum Chordata; class Mammalia; order Rodentia; family Thryonomyidae; genus Thryonomys; species Thryonomys swinderianus. Next base: position 38,253 of record PVIC010004180.1, read on the forward strand.
AGTCTATGACTAAAAGCACAGAAAACAAAAATTATTTTATAAGGAATTGTTTCAAGAATACACAGAAAAAAAGAGCAATTTTTGTGCTATTTCATGTTACAGTATTTCTTATAGAGGTCATTGTTATGACTTGTACCTAGATGTCTCTCCAAAGACTTATGGAGACATAAGTAATGCTTTTCATTACTGGATATAGGGTGTGACACTGGGATCAGAGCTCTGATGCTATGGTAAAGGAAGAAGACACAAAGGACAGAAAGAGGGTCACTGCTTGTGCTGTGGGCTGGCTTATGGCTGTGGCTTGCTGCTTGGATTTTTTCCTGCCTTTTTCCTCCCACCTCTGTGTGTATCCTCTGTGCTGCCCCTCTGCCATACCACTCTGCCTTGGAGCCAGCCAGCCATGAATTGAAAACTACAAAACTGAGCTGAAATGAAGTTTTTCCCCCTTTAATTTTGGGTGTATTTTACATCAGCAACAGAAAAATGTAACTGAGACATTCATAGAAACAAGTGATGAGAAGATTGTGCTATACCTTTCAAAAATTTACTCAAGTAAAATTGAATGCCTATTATGTGTAAAGCACTGCTAAATTTTGTGTGTTCACAAATAAAGGATATTATCTGGGCTTTAAGCAGCTAATTATCAAGACAAGATAGTACAGGAAAGAAAGAATTAGAGAAGGCACCAAGTAGGGAGCCAGGGAGACACAGAAGGGAATATCCAGCTCAGTGGGAGAAGGAAAAGAAGATTCCTAAGGCTTAAATATCTCCAGTTTTGGTCCATGTTTGGACCTCTAAAGGGATAATTTAGTGTATCAATTAAGATTGCTTTACTATTTGTAAACTATGTTTCTTTGGCTTTTCCCTTCTGTTCTCTTGTGTATAGATTAAGATCAATTATAGGGGCTGGAGATTTAGCTCAGAGGTTCCGGGGCCTGCCTCACAAGTGCAAGGTCCTGAGTTCGATCCTGGTAACCACATACAACAGTGCTGGGTGTGGTGACTCATGCCCACCAGCAATCAGCACGGCATACCACAGTGCCAGGCCTGTAATCCCAGCACTCAGGAGGCAGAGACAGGAGGATTGCTCAGTTCGAGGCTTGCTTGGGCTACATAGTGAGCTCAGGGCCAGCCTGAACTGCAAAGCGAGACCCTGTATCAAAAAGAAAGAAAGAAAGAAAGAAAGAAAGAAAGAAAGAAAGAAAGAAAGAAAGAAAGAAAGAAAGAAAGAAAGAAAGAAAGAGAGAGAGAGAGAGAGAGAGAGAGAAAGAAAGAAAGAAAGAAAGAAAGAAAGAAAGATCAATTATATTACCCACTTGCTTTATATGATTAGTGTAAACCATAATCAACAACATATTCAAGTATTTAGAGCAGTGCCTATTCTAAGCAGTAGCCACATGGTGAATGGTTAATAAATATTTTTCACTATTTGAAGTTTGAATGACCATTGCATAGTAGAATATACGAGTCTGTTGCTGAAGAAGCAATATAAAATAGTTATACCGATTGGGATCCATCAGTGTTTCTTACCAGGTAAATCACAGATGTGACCAAAATCAATTACATGGAATATCCAATGTAAGAGTGGGAAGGTCAGAGCCAGTGGAAGCAACAGCTTACACAGGGGTGCATGGAGACAGAACCCTTAAAAGAACTGATAAAGAGTGATTAGAAAGGAATGATATCAATCCATTAAAAAGCTTAATGAAAATAAAGAGGTATTTTCAGGCTGTACTTATTAATATCAAGCATACTTACTCAAGTTGTGTACTGCATTTAACAAAACATCTTAATTGGACAAGTAGGAAGTCATTAATTACTGAATAATGCCTTTGGAAATAGATTGGGGGTAGATGGTCATGATCTGATTAAATAGTAATCTACCAGTGGAATGACCTGGGAATCTTGACTACAAGGCAGAAGAGGAAATACACAATACATAGTTGCCATCTATGAATGCCCTGCACAAAGAAGTGATAAATATTTGAGAAGATACATCTAATCTATTTTTTTTTTTTTTTGCTTTTGAGACAGGGTCTCGCTTTGTAGTTCAGGCTGGCCCTGAGCTCACTATGGTGCCCAGGCAAGCCGCCGCGAACTCAGCAATCCTCCCGTCTCTGCCTCCCGAGTGCTGGGATTACAGGCGTGAGCCACCATGTGGTATGCGGTGGTATGCACTGTGGTATGCGGTGTTGATTGTTGGTGGGCGTGAGTCTCCACGCCCAGCATTCTATGTGGTTACCTGGGATTGAACTCAGGACCTTGCGCTTGTGAGGCAGGCGCCAGAACCACTGAGCTAACCCTCCGGCCCCAAGATACATCTAATCTTAACACACAACATATATGTATATGTCAGATGGTACTCAATTAAAATACACTTAATTAAAGAATAAAGGATACTGCAGGGATAAAGTGTTAAGAAGTAAGGAAAAGGGTGGCAGCTGCAAGTGAAGGAGAAAATTTGACTGATGGTAGAGATTTGAGCATGAGATGAGGAGTAGCAATGTGGAGCATGGAGCACAGACTATGGTCAGTGAATCCTGACCCAAGGGGCAGGGTGAAGGTTCAGTTTTTAGCAAGGAGGATGGACTACAGCATTGGATAAATTCTTTAATTAGGAGCTAATAACATTTGCTGCTGAAATTTATAAGTTGCTGGATTTTTAGGTTTTTAAAGCAGTAACTGGTAAATATCTGATAGCGTAGGACTTAGATACACTCTTACATACAGTAATGACAGGGAAAAGAGTGGTGTCTTACCAAGTTATGAACTTTGTTGTCACTGCTTTTTGTCCCAAATGACTTTAGAAGCTCTGGCTTTGTAAGGAAGCAAATTCACAGGATTTTGTGATTTTGAGTACTTGGTACACAGAAGGTTGACCAGGTATAGGAATGGCAGTGCAAGTCTTGGAATTTATTCAGCATTAGAGTGAGAGATAAGGTAAGAGTGGGAAATGGTGGATCAAGAGCTACATGCTTTTCAATGAAGAGAAAGAAAGACTGTATGAAAACATAAAAAAGATGAAGGGACTAGAGGCTTTAGTAATATGGAAAAACACTTATGACAGTAATGCAGTGAGAATGAAATAATGGGATGATTGGGGCCGGTAAATATAATCATAATCCAGTGTGTGATTCCGGAAGTGGAGTAGGTCTTGGTTGCAGAATGTGGTCTGGGTGGTAGAGTTCTATGAATTGGTGTGAGTGATGCATATGCCCATAATTCCTTAGGGCAGATACATATCCACTGTGGTATCTCATGTTGCTGATGCTCAAGTCAAGGACTGCCACTAGAAGAAATGAGGGTTGAATAAGTGAGCAAAATAAAAATTAAGCCTTGAGCTAAACTGGCTAATTTCAATTCATGGCCTTTTAAGAATTTTCCCACTTAAAGACTGAATTATGTGGCTAATATTTTGTTTTGGATGACTGGAGCTTTAGTGAATTCATAGGGATTTGGAAGTTTTTTTCACTGAAGCTGAAATTCAGCAGGGTGTTAGACTTACTGAAGCTGGTAATCATTGTGTGATAATGTGAAATAAAAATGAAGTCACCCATTACCTGTGTCTGAGTTATACAGAGCAAGCTTTTAAAGTCCTCATATGTGCCATAGAAGAGTCCCATCCCTCTCCAAGGCAGTAAACACTCTTGTAATATTCAACATCAGTGTCTCACATCCAAACAGAAGGATTCAGGAGTATAGGGTGATTAAAACAGTATTTATAAAAGTTTGCAAATGTTGTACCCAACTGATTATTTTATTTGAGGCAAAATTTACAAGTGGAGAATAAAAATGAGACAAGGAATTTTATGGATGCTTCAGAATGTACTGCCTTGGTCACTGGCTATAAAGGTGGGACTGGCTTTAACATGCCATTTAGTGGTGGATTTATCATTAATTTTTCCTTTTCTCTTCTCTTCTTTCCCGCCCTTTCTGTTCCTCTCCTCTTCTGGCTTCTCCTCCTCTCTCCTCTCTTGGGTTTGGCTCTCTTCTGCCCTCACCTCCTCTTCCCTTTCTTCCCCTCCTGTCCCCCACCTGTTCTTCCCTCTCCTGCTTTTATTTACTCTTACAGGATAAATCATTCAACATGTTGGATCTCTGATTCACAAATCCCATGCTTGGACTGTGAATAATTATATATATATATGTATCTGTATATATCTTTCCTATTGAAAGATAATGTAAATTGTCCTTCCCTCGGCATTTCTAGTCCACTAGAGGTTTTGCTTTACCATTCTGATGTGATTTTGCTTAGTCAGCAAGTCAGTGATCTGTTTTTTTTTTTGTTGTGTCTTGTTTTTCCAGAGACATCAGAGCTAAGATTTTTTACTAAAGATAGTGAAGAAAATCTTTCAAAATAAATTACACATGTCCTGTGAATGAGTATTGAATTTAAAAAAATTTGCTGAGTATAACTTACATTTTTATTTTAAAACTAAAAATAAATAAGACACTTTTGCTTAGGAGTTATCCAAAATAATATTCACTTCTTTGCACTTTTTAACATGAATTTGAATTGACATTATTTTTTTTTTTTTGAGACAGGGTCTTGCTTTGTAATTCAGGCTGAACCTGACCTCACTATGTAGCCCTGGCAAGCCTGGAATTTAGCAATCCTCCTGCCTCTGCCTCCTGAGTGCTGGGATTACAGGTGTGAGCCACCACGCCCAGCATTGTGGGGGGTGGTGCTGATTGCTGGTGGGCGCAAGTTACCACGCTCAGTATCAGATCACTGTATGTGGTTACCAGGATCAAACCAGGGACCTTGTGCTTGCTAGGCAGGCGCTGGAACCACTGAGCTAAATCTCCGGCCCTTAACATTCCTTTATATCACTCTTTTGGCTTATCAATATGTCTCCTCAAAGCCGCATGTAGTCTTTCAGAAATGGCTGAATTTACAGTGTGTGATTGATTTATAGTGCAATGCTAGAATTAAGGGTGTTGAGATTAAAGGTGGGTGATTACTAGTTCAGTCCACTGATTGGCTTGGCACTGCCCTAATCCTGGTGCAATACAAGGACAGAAAGCGGCCTGTTTCATCTCTTGCTGGCTCTGCTACCTTTTGTCTGCAACGCCTCTGCTGTCCTGCCTGGCCATAGCTTCAACCGAGGATGGACTGAAACCTCTACAAACCATGAGTTGAGTAAACCTTTCCCCTTTTTTGGGTGTCAGGTATTTTGTGTCAGCCATAAGATGATCACTGAGATGATTTTCTACCTATTTCAATGTATTCCATGCTCTTGATAATGTTTGTAGAACAATTTGATTAATGATACAAAATACCACATTCAGATACTTTGAAGATTCCCTCCCTTTTCTGGGGGCACTGAACAGAGATGCTGGCCTAATATTTTATAAAGGTATAATATGGGGTTACTAGTGGTGCTTACATTGTAGACATTTATAGTCACCTGCTTTAAGATAGTCACTTGCTTCACAAAAGTTGAAGGTAAATTGTAATATTTGGAAGAATGAAAACATACAACTCAACTATACAGTGAGCAGAATTTTTATTATAAGTTAAAAGTATCTATTCCACACAGACATATATTTTACATATTTATGTTTAGGGCTTTTCTTTAAAAATATTAAGCACAGGGCCGGAGATTTAGCTCAGTGGTTCCGGCATCTGCCTCACAAGCGCAAGGTCCTGAGTTCAATCCCAGTAACCACATACAGTGCTGGGCGTGGAGACTCACGCCCACCAACAATCAACACCATATACCACAATGCCGGAAGTGGTGGCTCACGCCTGTCATCCCAGCACTCGGGAGGCAGAGACAGGAGGATTGCTGAGTTCGAGGCTTGCCTGGGCTACATAGTGAGCTCAGAGCCAGCCTGAACTACAAAGCGAGACCCTGTCTCAAGAAAAAAAAAAAAAAATTAAGCACAAAGTGAGTTACTATTTTTAGAGCCAAAGATTCATTACTGTTTCTAACAGTGGCCCTACAGAGCATGTTATGGTATGTTATGATGACATTTAATATCTTTGCTTACTACCTGGTCACTTTTTAAAAAATTTTAAGCAATATATTGTTTTTACCAATTATTTCTATGGATAATAATTTACAAATAATAGAAACTCTTGTTTAGATTTTAAATATTGTTTTAAATGTATTTAAATTAAATTAAATTTTTTACTTTTGGTACTGGGGGTTAAACTAGAGATCTTGTGCAAGGCAGGTGTCAGAACCACGGAGCTAAATACACGACCCTATAGTTTTTTTTTTTTAATTAGGCACAGAAATGACAGGTTAGGTCCGGTTTAATTCACATTTTAACTTTAAAATTAAATATTAGTAGCCAGATAATTTCTTCCAAGGCCTTTGTCTTAAATATTTGAATTTTCTTTAGATGGTTTAAATACCTTTTTTAAAAAAATATCTGTATTGGTACAATGATATGTAAATACCTTTTTAATTCTTTCTCTGCCCTAAATTCTATAAATTCTCCAATAGTCAAGTTCTTCTGTACAAAGAATATAATCACTACCTCTGAGTGTTGTGAGGATTGAAGTAGTGTTGGAGGACACGCTTCTGCCTTCAGGCAGTGTTAGGGCCCCAAGCTATCAGCCCCTCCTAGCATCACCCTCACTGGAGCAGCTGGTTTGTTTAAGTACTAATAATGAGTATCATTTTCATACATGTCATTTCAACCATTTGATTATTGTGTTGAATAAATTTGACAAATTTGATACATTTCTGCTTATAAAATTTAGCAAAAAAACAAGCAATTGTTTTTGTCATCTTGCCTTTAAATAATTGGGCCAGTGAGTTGTTAAACAAATTAGTAGTAGGGGAAGGATCATATACCTGCCTCTGCTTTTTGTACCCAGTCACAGAGGATCCGGGCTTCTGAGGGTCTGGTAAGGGCCTCAATACAGTGCCCTCCACAGTTATTTTTATTTCTGTTCCTGACAGTTTTTATGAAAAGGAGAAGGGTACTTTGCATGGGGAGCTAGGGAACAGTGTGAGGAAATTAATATGTTATAGGAGCAACCTTAACCACTGAGGTAGAACACAATACATCAAGTCGTGTTCCATCTCACGTCTGTCTCAAGCTCTAGGAAAGGACGGTGTTATCTTTTTGGTGATTTAAACTTTATTGGCTGTCTTCCTTTCCTTCTCCTTTCTCTACACCGTTATCAGTGATTCCTACACTTCTCGTGTGAACTCTGCACAAACCTTTATCTCGATGGGTGCTTGTGGGGAAATTCAGAATAAGAGAATATGAATGCAAATTGAACAGTCACTTCTGTCATGCAGCTTAGGATAACATGAATTGTTAATATAATAAATATAAAAATATTTAGAACAAATCCAGTGAGGATACAGATGAGGGAGGAGTTAATCATTTATTTTATCTAGATCTTAAACATAGCTGTATGGAGGTGAGTCCATTTGAGCTGAATTTTGAGGATGAGAAGAATCCATGTGGTTCAGAAATGAAGAAAGGGTTCCCAGACAGATAAAAATAGCACAAGCTAAATGACAAGAAGCTAAATGGCATGAAACAGTCTAAGGATAATGCATACTCCAGAGCAGTGGAGAAAAAAGGTAAGAAGGGGCTGAGGAGTCACCGATGAGGCTGGGGCCACATTGAGAAAGGCTGTCTGTGCTGATCTCATGCTAGCTTTATTCTTTTGGCAGGGAGTTGGTGTGAAAGCTATTTACAGATAACAATTATTTGATTACAAATGGTCTTTTAAAAAGGTAGCAAAGAGTTGAGCTAGAACATCATGTGTGGAAAAGCCATTTTAAGAGGTTCTTACTGTAGTCTAAAGAAATAAAAGACTTTTATCTAGAACAATAATTATTTTAATTAGAGATTACTGAACTGAAAGGTCTTTTAGCTAAAGAATCAAGAGGATTGGAACTATACACAAGAGAAGAGAAGCCTCTTGAATAAGCCCAAAGTTTCTAGGTTTAAGAGCTATTTGGATTGTGATGCTCTTACTACTAAGAATTTGGGAGAAAGTAAATATGTAATCATGAACTAAATGCAGGTGAGTTTTGGATGTGACTTTCACATAAAAAGTGAGATGAAGATAGCAGAACATGCGTCACCATTAGACCAGGGCAAAAAATGTGCCTTCCCAGGGCTCTGTCATATAAAAATCACTTTCAGGCTGTTTTGCAGCTGTTTCCTAGGTTATATTTAGACCCTGGACACCTGGCACCCCCAAATCCCTTCCTTACATGGCACAGACACACTTTCTGAGTCTGTGAAGGCCTTTTGTCCCAGTTTTTCCTCCTGAGCAGGGATCATGCAATGCACACATATCTACGTTCAAATACAAGCCAGTGAACAGATGCCAGCTGTGAGCATGAAGGGACAGAATTTGGACATGCAGAGTGAAGTGTCCCTGTTAGTGAACTTATGGTTTGGGCTGGAATTAGAGTAGATGGAAGAAGAGCATAGTCCGTAGATTGATGGGGGACAAGTTCTTTCTGTGCTATCCAGTTCTGGCACAGAACTTTGTAGAATACAAAGATTCCAAATTCAGATTTAGCATTTATGATCATTATGAGATACATAGTTCTTTCTTTTTTATGTATGTATGTATGTATATATATATTTTTATTTTCTTTTTTGAGACAGGGACTCGCTCTGTAGTTCAGGCTGGTCCTGAGCTCACTATGTAGCCCAGGCAAGCCTCAAAGTGACAGCAATCCTCCTGCCTCTATCTCCTGAGTGCTGGGATTACAGGTGTGAGCCACCATGCCCAGCCATAGTCCTTTCCTTTTAAAAGTAATTTTGTTGGTGAAATTTAAATATACACAAAATCACATTAATCAAAAGGAATTTGTGCCACTACATGATATATCTTGAGTTCTCTTTTGCTTCCAATCCTCTCCCCTTCCTTCTACCCTCCCTTATTTACAAAAGTTAGGAAGATAGTGTATATTTTACTTAATGATTTATTAGCTTGATTCATGATTTGTAAATATTTTGACAAATTGTGCATGGATTTCCATTTGTACAATTGATTTAGGCTCTATAAGTATTAAGAACAGATCTAGAGAAATCAAAAGACTTGGGTGGAGATATATAAGCCCTAGTTAGCAGTTAAATTGGAAAGAAAAAGTACAAGAAAAATTTTAAGGTGCATTTGGATTGAAAGATGAGGTTGAACTTCAACCATATTCTTTGTTCATTGCCAGCAACAAAAGGCATCATTTAAAAGAATTTAATTCATCTGTATTTCTTTAGCCATATATCGTATGTTCTCTTGCTATCAATCAATATGAAACTATATTGAGCCCTGTAGTTAATATGACAAAGATACCACATTATTCACTTCAAGTTCAATTCTCTGGATATCATGGCAACTTTTAAAAGCTCCTGCCATACAATTGATGGGAAAGACTTTTATCAAACTAGATTCATAAAACTGATCTAAGGATATAGAATAAAAGTATTTCCTTCTTTTACTTTTATAGGATCATATAGAAAAATTGGACAATGAAGTATCTTTTTTTCTGAGAATACTTAGCGAGAATGCTACCTTCCTATTCAGAAAAAAATTTTCTATCTATCTATCTATCTATCTATCTATCTATCTATCTATCTATCTATCTATCTATCTATCTATCTATCTATCTATCTATCTATCTATCTATCTATCTATGCCTTCCCTGTTCCACATTGAAATCATGCGAAGAAAAGTCCAGCAAAATTATAAAAGTTTCTTTACAAAGAATAAAATTTCTCTTTTCAAAGACTACAGGTCCTTTATCAGTATCAGCATCTAAATTGCTTGGAATTATTTTGTGTTTTTTTTTGTTTTGTGGAATTCATTTTTGCCATGTTGTATATCTAGTTTTCATAGACTTACACATTTTTGTATGTTAGTTTATTTTTTTGGATTTCACTTCTTAAGAAGTACCCTCAGCACTTCAAAATAATCTCTCATCATGAACAAATTAAAGCAGGCTGCCCAACTGACTATGTGTCCAGCTGGCTAAAGGCTTAAACAGGAAAGGGACACAAGGAGATTCTGTGGTAGGTATAAGATAAACATGTTTTGTTTATGTTTTACCAATACTCTGGTTGTTTAGAAGTTGGAGGATTTTTTTTCCCTTGCTTTGGGCTGTTCTTTTAAAAAAACCAAACAATCATCCAGTGTGTCTATGGCTTTGATCTTTGTTTTTATATTTTGTTACACAAGGCTTAAAGCCTTACAATTTGTTGTGCTTCATACTTTGTCAGATCTTACCCTTTCTGCACATATTACCCCAGATGGCCAGAAGTAAAAAATAAAAGGAAGGTAAAGTGTCTTAAAGATTGACATCTCCCATAAATCCCAGGAGATTGTTGCATAAATATCAACATACTGGTGCAGGTGCTGAAACAGAATTATGTGACCTTTCACCCAGAATAATTAACTTCCTTTTCTTTCCCACTGTTTGCCATATCTCTTCCTTTATTTTTCACAGGAGTGCCTCTGGGACCCAACCAAGTAAGTTGTAAAGACACCTGCACACCACAAGGCAAACACTAAAGTTCATTCAAGCCATAGGACAAAGATCCTATGAACTGATGCTATAGGTTCCCTCCGAATTGCTTTCATGCTATGGAAATAAATCATGAAATTATATGAAATCGGTCTCTGGAGGAATGCTGCAGTGATACTAATTTTGACACAGAAACCTTAGTACCTTGGGTGACTCGAAAATGAAAGATTATGCTTTTACATCACTTATGCAAATCACTTGTGGTTTTAAATTACTTCAGATTCATTTCTCTGTGTGTGTGTGTGTGTGTGTCTTTGTCTTCTTACAAATATTTTAGTAGTCTCTGGGATCTATAAGCTCCTCAACAGAAAGCAGGCAGAATTATTAACCTTGTAAGTCTTTTAAGGTTATTTTAAAATAGGGGCTATAAATACTATTTATATTTAAGTATGTAGGTTTAATACCACTGATTTATTTCTTGAACAGACACATGTTGAGCACAATAGCCAATATTTTAAATTTAGAATATTTAAATTATTTATAAATTTAAAATATTTAATATTAAATTAATTTTAATTTAATATCTTCATTCTATAATATTTTAAATATCCTCTTTGAATACTGGAACCAATGGGAAGACACCAGATTTTGTGAACCCAAATTTTGAATTGAAACTTCATTCCAAAATACTTTTCCTTTCTGAATGATACTCTGCAAATTTATGAGCTTCAGATTTAATGATTTTCCACTTTTGTTCATATTGAGATACTAGAATAAGAAGTTTGCTGGCAAAGGAATAGCAAATGTTGCAGTCATACTTTGTGTGTCACTGAATGAAGTAAGAGAATATAAGAAGACTCTCTTATTGACGGGACACGGGGAAGAGGATGCAGCCAGAACCCTCACAGCAAGTTCCAGTGCCCAGTGAGTCCAACAGCAAAAGAATTAATGACCAACAAATCTCAAAATTGGAACCTTGAGAAAAAGGCTGAGCCCAAGCTCAACCCTTCCTTCTCTGATGTGCAGCAGAAGACCAAATACCTGAGCTAACAGCACCCAAAATCCTAGCATGCATAAGGCAGGGCAGATGTCCGCAATAATCCTCATAGTTGAATAATCCCCTATAAGCCAGGGCAGATGTCAGCTAAGTCTGTCTGCAGTTCCTGACACTTATCTTTGTGAAAAGGAGTTACAGATGCTTCAAGGTCACATTACCCACTTCTGAGCAACAGTCATGAAATCTATCTCAAAGACATTTGTGTAGTCACATGACTTTCTTCCAAGAATCTTGGTGTCTTCTTTTTTTTTAAGTTTTTTGAGACAGGGTCTCACTTTGTAGTTCAGGTTGACCCTGAGCTCACTATGTAGCCCAGGCAAGCCTCTAACTCAGCAATCCTCCTGCCTCTGCCTCCCGAGTGCTGGGATGACAGGCATGAGCCACCATGCCCGGTTTGGTGTTTTGACTACAGATTTTTTTCTGACTTGCTAGAATCTCTTCACAGCATCTATATTTGCCATATCCCTGCCACTAAATGTGCTGGATAAAAGGCCCAAATGCTGCAGCAGCTTGTAAAGAGGGTTAGACCTGCTGCACACAGCCTTCCTCTTTCAGCTGGCTTATGGACTGCTTGGTATATGCCTGGAGCAGCACACTCTGTATGTTAAAAGCTATTTCTAAAATGAAGTGAGATCAACCAATACCAGTGACTCTTATGCAACAACAGTAAGTTCAAGATGTAATAATTGGTCTTACTTTTTCCAGGCCATTGGACCCCTTCATGCTAGTGAAATTGTATTCTCATAGGTTTATTTCTCATCTTATGGCCTCCATGTGTCTTACAGTGATATTTACCAATTCTCTTTATCTTGCCATCAAAGTAGTAGACTAGATTATCTGTGGAATAACAAGAGAATTAAGATCTCTGTGGACTGAGTAGGTTAGAAAGCAGAAAAACTGACATAACTCAAAGAGGCAGGAGGGTAGATATTTTTGTCTATTTTGGGTGAGAATGAACTATACCTAATTACACTGTCAAATTGGTATAGAAATTAAAAAAAAATTTGTCAGTCCATTAGCTATGTACCAGGTGCCATTTTTTGTGCAGATTTGTTTCAGGGAGACATTTTAGCCAGGACTTTCTAGCTAAAATTTTAGCTGCCATGTGGTTAAGTTTTATCCTCATAGGCTTACAGTCTAAGACCTGTCTACTATCTGCAAAGGCCAAACAAGTGAGTTCAATGGGAATGTAATGAAAATCACATCCTGCACTTTGGTACAGTGTGTTGCTTTTAGTTTTCCACTCCAATGGTTGAGGAAATTTTTCAGCTCCCACTCGGCCTTTTCTGACCCCAATATCCATAAATATGATGACTTAAATCAATAAGCAAGTATTTCAATTTCAGTTATATAACTAAAAACTGAGGCGTTAACTGAGCCATCCTGAGAAGGTACATCAGGGGAAAAAGTGCATCATTGCAGCCATAGTAAACTCCTACTTTGGAGAGCCACGATGATATTTTGAACTATGCCATAGAAACAAGATAGACCTCTGACTTAGAATTTGAACTATTGGACACTGTACACAAATAAAGAGAGGATACAAAGTTTACTACTCACAAGATGATCCTTTTGGGGAAGAACATGGCAAACCTTCTTACTTGGCCTGAAAATGCCTTGAAAGAACAAGGAAAGAAAAATGGATATTTTCCCCCACATACTTTCATTGTGTGTGTGTGTGTGTGTGTGTGTGTTTGTGTGTGTGTGTGTGTATTTTAGGCAGCAGAAATACTTGCAGTCTCTTAGCAATTTTCAGGCATGCAACAGAATGTACTAACTGTAGTTTCTATGTTGCATAATAGACTATGTGAACTTTCTCTCATGTCAAACTGTTTATACACGTGTATCAACATATCGCCATACCTTTCTCTACCACAGTCCCTAGAAACCAAATCTTACTCTTTGCTTTTGTAAGTTTGAATATTTTAGATTTCATATACAAATTGTGCCTTGTAGTAGTGTCATTCTATGCTTGACTTCTTTCACTTATCAAAATGCCCTCCAAGTTCATCCATGTTGTCAAAATGGCAATATTTCCTTCTCTTTAAAACATTTTTTGTGGATGTATACATTTTCTTTGTCCATTTTCCTGTTGAGACACCGGTTGTGAATAGAAGAGTGAACAGAGGAGCACATGGACATCTTTGACAGACTATTTTTATTTCCTTTGATTATATACCAAGGAATGGAATTGTTGGGGTTTTTATGTTGGTTGAAGAGAAGGGACAAAAGGAGGTTTCCTTCACATGGTACGAACTTCCTGCCACTGTCAAAGAGGGGAATGTCTTATGTGGAAACCTTCACAGTTGACTTAACTGTGGGGAAGAAGAGACAAGGGGGATGAAGCTTAATGCTGTGCACAACTATTGAACAATGTAGTTGAATATTCATATTATGTTTTTTGGATACATAATATTCCCCAGACCTAAACATGATTTATTCACTAATGTGCACTTTTTATTTTAGAGAAAGGAAAATGACCTGTCATATTATTTTTTTGCCATATTGAAATGTCCTTTCTCAAGGGAACCTGGATTCTCTTGTATGTCCAGTGAACACTGTCTGGGAACTAAATATGAAGTCAGTTTTTTTTTCCCTTTGTTCAGTTTTCTGTCCATCAGTTTTTGAGTTATTTTGTGTTGTGTAAATTGAAACTCTGTATAGCTACAAGTAGTGGAGAGTTGTTTTATTTCTAAGATATCATAGTCAATGAGGTATCATTACAATTCCTTCTGTTTAGGTCATTCTCATCATTACTTTTCCCTGCTGTTGATTATAGTGATTGGACCACTCTTTCCCCTTGCCAAGAAGGTCCTGTCAATCTGGGACCCACCATCTCTCTTGAGACCAGACCACCGTGACAGTGGTACCTCCTGCTCTCTCAGTCAGTAGAGAGGGCCACTCCTGCAGGCCATGATGAAGATACTGACCATGCTACCTTGTCTGTTGTATTTCTTGAGGTCTTAGTGAAGAAAAAAATCTTCTGAGTGTTCTTGAGAGGTTGTGTGTAGGCTGAATAGGAAATCTAGTTTTTAAATGTCCAATTATGCTGGAGAGTTCTGGCTTCTTGACTTCTATAACTGTAGTTCATAATCAATACATTACTTTTGTTAAAGAAAAGCGTTACAGCCATTTCTCAGCTGCTTGAGGCAACAAATTAAGTTCAAAACTTCTGGTAAGTGTATTTATATCGATAAATTCAATGTCTTCCTTTTTTGGGGGGAGGCAGATTGAAGTCAGGACCTTGCACACGTTAGGCAAGTGCAATACCACTAAGCTGCATTCCCAGCTACAATCAATTTTTTGAAAATTAACTTTATTGAATTATAATTAAAAACAACAAAGTTCACACACTTTAGTCAATAGGCCCATGATATTCGACAAATGTATAAAACCATGTAGCTACCATGACTATCAACAAACTTCTGTGGTGCTAATGTGCAATTATCCACCTGCAACTGCTTGCTTCAAAGAAAAGCTAATCTGATTTCTGTCACAATGGTTTATTTTTACCTGTTTGGGATTTAATTTAAGTGAACTCATACAGCATATAATATTTTTTTCTGAGAAACTTCCTTTACTTATCATCCTGTTATACTTTTTCAGTTATTTATTCTTTTCAGTAGGAATCTATGCATGATACTATTGCTTTTGTGTTCATTGACTAGTTGGTAGATAATTGCATTGTTCATAACTTTTTTTTTTTTTGAGGTAGGGTCTTGCTTTGTAGTTCAGGCTCACTTTGTAGCCCAGGCAATCCTTGAACTCAGCAATCCTCCTGCCTCTGCCTCCCAAGTGCTGGGATTACAGGCATGAGCCATCAAACCCAGCATTGTGATGTGTGATACTGATTACTGGTGGGCATGAGTCACCGCTCCTGGTATTGTTGTATGTGGTTACCTGCGATTGAACTCAAGACCTTGCACTTGCTAGTCAGGTGCTAGAACAACTGAGCTAAATCTCTGGCCCTATTTATAACTTTTGTACATCTTGAATAATGCTGCTGTGAACATTCATTTATAAATGTTCAGGGACATATATTTTTCTTTTCTATTAACTTATATCTGGAAGTAAAATTCCTAGGTTATTTGACCAGTACATATTTAATTTTTATTAATTATTATTATGTTTCATGATAATTTTTATTTATTTTATATTTTAATAAGTTTAATAATTTTATTTATTATTATATATTATAATAATTTTATATATTATTTTATAAATCATTTATATTAAAATTTATTACTTTTTATTAATTTTAATTTAATAATATTTCATTCTACTTTCTTTAGCTTAAGAATTTAGAACAGATTTGAAATGTATCCTTCTGTTTTCTATGAGTACATACAAACAAAATCTTGTGATTAGAATGGGAATAGGCTTTAAAATAGGCTTTGTCTCAGTAGTAGGGAGAGAAGAAACATGAGGTTGGTGTTGTAGAGATTTGACATCTTCTTTCCTGTGATTTCCTGAGGTGAAATGAATGAATGAAATCCTCTAAGTCAGGAGGAAGAGAACACAGATGCAACAGAAGGCTGAAGGCAATGTGCTTCTTGGTTGCTATGGTTTGGGTGCATGTTCCCAAAAGTCTGCTTGCTAAAGACCTGCTCATCTGCTAAGGGAAAGGTTGCTAGGGAGGGTATCAAAACTTTGGAGAAGTGAGGTCCAGTGAGAAGAAGTTAGATCAGTGGGGGTGTGCCTTGCAAGAAACAATGGGATTCTGGCTCCTTCCTGTGTCCCTTGGTCTTCCGAGACATGAAGATCTGAGCAGCTTCTTCCACTGTGAGCTCCTGCCATGACACACTGGCTCACCACAAGCTCAAAAGCAGTGGATCAGCAAACCGTGGGCTGAAATCTTTAAAAAGTAAACAGATATGAACCTTTTTAAAAGCTGGTTTATTTCAGTATTTGTTATAGCAACAGAAAGCTAACACACAGGTACTGGAAGAGAAACTTCTTAGAGTTGAGTTAATGTCGTCAAGTCCTCCAACCCATCTTGTGATCTTGTGCTAAGAGATGATGTCCTCTCTCTCTCTCTCTCTCTCTCTCTCTCTCCCTCCCCCCTCGAGCCAAGTGAAATGGTTTGACATGTTCCTCACAGTATGGAAAGTTAGAGTATGAGTCTTCCTTTAAACCTTAAAATAGTATTAAAAGCAGAAAGATAAATATCTTTCGTTCTTTTTTTTTTTTTTTTTTTAGACAGGGTCTTGCTTTGTAGTTCAGGCTGGCCCTGAGCTCACTATGTAGCCCAGGCAAGCCTCAAACTCAGCAATCCTCCTGCCTCTGCCTCCCGAGTGCTGGGATTACAAGCGTGAGCCACCACACCCGGCAAAAGCAGAAAGATAAATAAAGGACATTGTTGTGTCTTTTAAGGAAAGGAAATGTTTTTATGTCATAAATGCCCTTTTGTCTGTAAGTCAGTAAAGGGGCTAAAATAGCTCTTCCCCCCTTTCAGAGCATAACCTTCTCCTTGCTGGTGTGTCAAATGATTGGTATAATTCATTAGATGATATACAAATTGACAAATGCATGTTGTGCCATTTTCAGTAACTCATTTATTGATGTTTTGGTCTGCAGTTTTTTTTATTTGACATACAGAGTTACAGGAAAGTGAAATATTGATTTTCATGTTTTTCTATTTGCTGCTTCTTTTGGATGAAGATCTGCAGCATCATTTCACTGCTATAAGTGAGACTGTTAAATTTTTCTATCTGGATATATTTTCTAAAGCAATTTATTTTAAATGAATTGTTATTTAGAGATAGAATTAGGTATCTCTGGCAAGCCTGGGTCTCTCCTTCCCTCTGAGAATCTAGGAAAAATTTAAGCTGTCAAATTTAGTATATGTGCTGCCGAAGCAAGCACTAAGCTGTCAAATTTAAAGAGAGACACATGGGTTTCCTTACTTTTCATAATGGATCCTAGAAATTATTTTAATGTTTTGTAGCACACATAATTAAATTGATTGATGTGGAATTACATTCACTTTTCATTACACAGTGATTATGTGGGAGATAATATCTGTTGTTTGGGATTAAATTTAGTGAACAGAAAATCTTTAAAGGCAAAGATTTAACCTAGACAATACTCAGGAAAAGTGGATATCAACATTAATAGTCAAATAATTACACAAACTATTATTTTTAATTTATTTGTATTAGTATATGTTTGTGATGATGAATACATTAATCACGGGGAGTTGGTACATATACATAACAAACCGCCTGCTGAATTCTGCATTCCCCCCTCCCTTGCCACATCCCTCTGTTTTTCGGTGGGGGAAGATACCCTTTACTTTGTTTCCTATTGTCTATCTTTAATTTTGCTCTTCAAATTATTTATATGTTAGTTTTCTCATGTAAGAGCAACTGTGCAATATTTAAGCTTCACTTTTAGTCTGAGTGGCCCTCTCTGCGTTGCCACCACTGCGTTCCCTGACAGCCTCTCATCTCCCATCTGCTGGAACCCGTAGGCCTCTGAGTGTTGGTCCTTAGACTCAACATGACATGTATATCTTGAACTCGAGACCTAGTGCTGGTAAGGACTTGCACATGGAGTATTTCCCTTGTAATTTGTAAATTTATTTTCTTCTGGTATGGAGCTTATTTAAACTTTAATTGCTGTATAAGTTTAGTAATACCTTCTCCTTTATAAATTTAATCTTTTAATGTACCTATTTATGGAGAATGATGTGATATTTTAGTACATGCATATAATATGTATTGATCAAATCAGAGTAATTGGAGTGCCGAGCATGGTGGCTCACGCCTGTAATCCCAGCACTCGGGAGGCAGAGACAGTAGGATTGCTGAGTTCAAGGCTTGCCTGGGCTATGTAGTGAGCTCAGAGCTAGCCTGAACTACAAAGCGAGACCCTGTCTCAAAAAAAAAAAAATCAGGGTAATTGGCATTACCATCTTAACATGACTTGTGCACACCTTGAGCTCTTCTTACCCAGTTCTTCATAACATACATAACTAGTCATAGTAGTCAAGTATTTCTCCTATCTAACTGCTATCCAGTGGCCCTCCATTCCTCTTCCTTCTAATCATCCCATCTTGTAATAATCACAGTTCCATTCTCTTCTACTTTGAGATCACATATGAAACATTTCAAACTTCTGTATGTAAAAGAGAACAAGTGATGTTGTGTTTCTCTTTTTGGCTTATTTTATTTAATATAATAGCCTCCAATTCTATCCATTTTACCACCAATATTAAGATTTTATTTTTTTAAGGACAGAGTAATATTGCATTGTATATATATTACCTTTTCTTTATCCTTTCCTTCATCACCTTGGCTGATTCTATTTCTTCACGCAATATTGCAAATACTGCTACAATAAACCTGATAATGCAGGTTTTTCTTTGGATATGTGCCCAGAAGTGGGATATCTGAACCCTGGTATGTCTTTTTGATTTTTTTGAGAAACCTCCCTAGTTTTTTCTATAATGACTATGCTAATTTATATTTCACCAGCAGTGCACATGAAATTTATTTTTCCCCTACAGCTTCAGCCAGAACTTAGTGCTTTTTGCTTTTCTGATTATAACCATTCTGACAGGGGTGAGAAGACATGTCACTGTAGTTTGATTTGCATTGCCCTGGCAGCTGGTGATGATGAGCACTTTTCATTTTCTCACATTATAATTCATTTATGGATTTAAAATGTTCAGTTCTAAAAATAATATATGAAAGTAAATATATCAATTTTATTCAACAGAAGTATCTTAGAAATAAAGCATGAAAATGATTCTTTTAAAAATTAATGGAAAATAAATACAAAAAATAAAGAATTGTGGAGTATATCCCTGATACATATTGTTTAGAATTATGCCTGTGATCATAGCTTCTATTTAGGAGTTCAGGCATTCAAAAGATGGATAATTCCCTGAACTGGATTGTTATCCACAATGTTTGTATATATAATTTAAATGGTATGAATATATATTGGATTTTTAATGCTATAACTATATTGAATTATGTTAGCATGTGTTCTTTGCATAGTAAATATTTCAAATATTTAAATCTAAAATTTGACAGATTGATTTTTATAATCTTCTTGAAAATAGAGATAGTCTTTATTCATTCTTAAACCTCAATGAATTTCTCTATATTTAGGAAGACATTATTTTGCTCTTTCAATATTTATGATCTTTAAATGATTCCTTCCCTTTCTGGAAGCAAGGAGGATTTGTTTAAACAACTATCTGTGCCAGTTTTAAATAAGCACACTATATCATAAAATTATTTTTAAGTGACTATGATTTTTATGAGAGTAAACCATGATTCTCCAAATGATATAAATTGCTCCACTGAATATTATCAAACAGAACGTGTTGTTCTTTTCTCTCAAAATATAATACAAAGACATGTCTTTTAGACAGGGTGAAAAAGGAAGAGATGATAAAATACTATCAAGACCCTATAATCCCTCACTAGCAAACCTGACCAACAGCAACCTGGAAGAAAGCTGAGCATGTAACCTGCTGTTTGGGCAGGTCATCTCTGAAGAAAACTCCTATTGGAGGTTTTTTTTTTTTTTAAACAGAGTCTCACTATGTATCTCAGACTGGCCTTGAACTTACTATATAGACCAGGCTGCCCTTGAACTCATAGAGATCTTCCTGCCTCAGTGTCAGAAGTACTGAAATTACAGGGATATACTCTTATTTCTACTGTTACATCATAAAATTTTAAAATAAAGGCAACATGAGAGTAAAGTTCAGGTCAGACATAATTCAATATTCAAATACCTAATACTCCTTTGAAAGCATTGGAAAATGAGGGACTGTACATTGTACGTGCCTAATGGAGAGCTAGAGATATTTAACTTTTATGTTTGGCATTCTCTTCTTTCTCTTAGACTTATTTCTAGCTGATTTTTAAAAGTGTATCTCTCTTGCTTTTATAGGTACACATTTTGGATTCTGGAGCTAAACTCCATACTGGCTAGTCACTGACTCTAAAATGACTCTTGCCATAATAGACTATTATGAACATTCTTAGGAAGGTATGAATTCAAAGCCACATCAGTGAATTCTGTGACAATGTAAAACCACATAACGTTTTAAGAAGATTCATAGTGAACCAATTAAAATACACTCCCAGGGCCGGGGATTTTACTCAGTGGTTCCGGTGTCTGTCTGGCAAGCACAAGGTCCAGAGTTTGATTCCCCAGCACCACATATCACAATCCCAGGTGTGGTGGCTCATGCCTGTAATCCCCGCACTTGGGAGGCAGAGGCAGGAGGATTGCTGAGAGTTCAAGGTTAGCCTGGGTTATGTAGTGAGTTTAGGGCCAATCTGAACTATAAAGTGAGACTCCGTCTCAAAACAAAATAAAACAAAAATCCCCCAATCTAAAACGATCTGATCTCTCTACCGCCACAATTCCTCCTTTGTACTTAAGCATTCCCTACCTTGCTTACTTTATTCAAATTAATGGGCATGCTTCAATATCATAGGGCAGGAACTATGTGTGTAATTAAAACCTATTGAAAAGTAGGCTGCTTAAATTTGAATTCCTACCACGATCAGCTAGCTGGTGACTGTAGCCAAATTATTTAATCACCCTGTCTCAACCTCAGCATTGAGGTGGTTGTTGTTATGTGCCTGGCCCCCGGGGGGCTGTACACACTTTCCCCGTGCAGCGGGTCCGGGAAACATTGTCCCCCCCAAAGCACATGCCATTCAAGTTGGAGGCAATTGTATTGAGTTGCAACATTTGTCTTTCGTACCAGTGTGAAAAACTAAACTAATTCTGGAGGCGATGGTAAAAGACGATTTCTAATAACAGCAATTTCAGGATTTTATATCGATAGCCACATTAATAATGGCCAATTGAGTCAATTTTACTTAGTATTTAAACTGAATCCTTCTTTTTCCAACATAGATGTTCTTTACTGTTTTCTCCTGGCATTGATGTGACACAGTCCGTACCACCCTTGCTCAGCCACTTGTAATAACCCATAACTCATCTTCTTGTCACATTAAAAATACAACATTTTCAGCTTGGAATTTCAACTTTCTCCATTCTGTTCTGACCTTGTGGCTCTTTCATTTACTCGTTAAATGAGGAAAAATAAACATATGCAGCAGTTAGAATGTATCATGTGCTGTGTTAAGGTTTGAAAATTTGAATGAGACATGTACTTTTTTTTTTTTTTTGAGACAGGGTGTCGCTCTGTAGTGCAGGCTGGCTCTGAGCTCACTATGTAGCCCAGGCAAGCCTTGAACTCAGCAATCCGCCTGTCTCTGCCTCCCGAGTGCTGGGATTACAGGCGTGATACCACGCCCAGCACTGTGGTGTGTGAGATTGATTGCTGGTGGGCGTGAGTCTCCACGCCTAGCATTGTATGTGGTTACCAGGGATTGAACTCAGGACCTTGCACTTGCGAGGCAGGTGCCGGAACCACTGAGCTAACCCTCTGGCCTGACGTGTACATTTTTAATGAGACAAAATTTATTTGATTTAACATATAATTTTTTAAAGAGCACACAGGCGAGTGGTGGGACCCCATGATCCAATGACTACAATGCTGTCATGGGGCTGTGTGTGAAGAGGGAAGTCTGTCACAGCAAAGATATCTTCAAGGGACACCCTCCAGCAGACACCAGCTGAAGGACATGTGGATTGCACATGCAGCCACTTAGATGTAGGAAGCTTCTAGATAAGTACCACAGTGGATACCAGAGATACCAAAGCAACTCAGTGCTCAGTGCACAGATCTGCTTAGGGACTGTTTTTTCCAGTCCTAGTATAAAAATGGTGGACAAAATGTTTGGACTAAAATCAGGCACTCTGATGATGAGGTCGGGTGTGTTCAGGGTGGAATGTCTGTAGACAAATGAGGCACTTTGAAAAGATAGGTAGAATAAAAAGCTAACAGGGCATTCTTTGACAAGTGGGATTGGAGTAATATCTTGCTTTCTAGCCAGGTGTGAGAGGAAGCAGAACTGAAAGGACAGACATGACAAAGAGAAGGATGAGGCCAAAGGATTTGAAATGTTCTTATTCTGCTCTTGGTTTTCTCCATTTCCTATGCTC
Organism: Thryonomys swinderianus; assembly: GCA_004025085.1. NCBI lineage: Eukaryota > Metazoa > Chordata > Mammalia > Rodentia > Thryonomyidae > Thryonomys > Thryonomys swinderianus. The sequence continues at coordinate 60,816 of PVIC010004180.1, forward strand.
CAGCAGGAAATTTCCTAGATAAAATACTTACTTCTCTAAAATCTTGGTCAAGGAATTGCCTTTCATACAAAATTCTGCCTCCTGGAAACTAACCCTGCTCAAGCTTTAAAAAAAAAAAAATTCTACTTTCTCTAAGAAACTTCTAACTTTATAGATTTGCTTTTGTGAAAGATAATATGCAAGAAGCTGTGTTCTGAATCCTGATGATCTCTCAAGCTAGCAGCATACAGCAGAATAATTTCAAGGGTAGACAGTGGAGCGAGGTGTGGAGTAGGAGCACAAGGTCAAGGGCAGTGCTCTGCATTGTACCGTGTGGCCATCTCTGATGTCCCACGGGCTAGGTACAGTAAGTGCATGTTCAAAGGATGTTTTCAGTTTCTATTATCAGGATGTAATGCCATCATCAGTTCAGAAGCATCTTTGTTTAATTTACTCCTTTCTTCAAAATATATGCTTTATTTTAAAATTAGTTTTATTCAATTCTATCTTTCTTAGGCTTAATTATTCAGGTGTCTTTATTTGCTTCCTCCATTACATTATGGACTCCTGTTGAGTATAAACTTGGCTCTTTATTTATAGTGGTGCTTGATACAAGTGATATCAATGAATAGCTACTGTGTGCCAGCCTGTGTACCACACAGTAAAGAAAATAGTTATGGTCTTTGCCTCAAGGAATTTGTATCTAGTTTAAAAGATAGTACATGACTGGGCCGGAAGATTAGCTCAGTGGTTCCGGTGCCTACCTCGCAAGCGCAAGGTCCTGAGTTCAATCCCGGTAACCACATACAATGCTGGGCGTGGAGACTCACGCCCACCAGCAATCAATACCACATACCACAGTGCCGGGCGTGGTGGCTCATGCCTGTAATCCCAGCACTCAGGAGGTATAGACAGGAGGATTGCTGAGTTCGAGGCTTGCCTGGGCAACACAGTGAGCTCAGGGCCAGCCTGAACCACAAAGTGAGACCCTGTCTCAAAAACAAAAAACAACAACAACAAAAAAGATAGTACATGACTGAGTAAGCACATAAACGAAGATGATTATTTAAAATTCTAATAAATGTTTCCTAGAAAAGAGGGCTGGGTAATTTTATAGTTAGGGTGGTCAGTCTCTGAGGAATAATAGGTGAGCTGAGAAGGAGACTTAGGAAAAGCAGGAAGAGGAACAAGGGGTGGGGCAGCAAAGGCCCGCAGGAGAAGAGGACGTGGCCCTGGTAGCTGCAGTCAGCCAGCGGGGCATGGGCGGGACATTGCTGTGGAAATCGACTTGATGCGTGTAGACGCCAACAGGGCAGCAATGAGAGAAGACAACACTGGAGTGGGAAGCGGCAGATCTTAGGCACATCCATTTATACCTTTGAGTTTAAATTTTTCTTAAAAAAATAATGTAGTTGGTCTTTATGATAGTTAGCATATATACTTTTCTTTTAGACAGGGTATCGCTTTGTAGTTCAGGCTGGCCCTGAGCTCACTATGTAGCCCAGGCAAGCCTTGAACTCACAACAGTCCTGCCTCTGCCTCCAGAGTGCTGGGATTACAGGTGTGAGCCACCATGCCCAGCATTGTATGTGGTTACCAGGATCAAACTCAGGACCTTGAGTTTGTGAGGCAGGCACCGGAAACACTGAGCTAAATCTCTGGCCCTTTTTTTTGAGTTTTTTGAGACAGGGTCTTGCTTTGTAGTTCAGGCTGGCCCTGAGCTCACTATGTAGCCCAGGCAAACTTTGAACTCAGCAATCCTCCTGCCTCTGCCTCCCGAGTGCTGGGATGACAGGCGTGAGCCACCATGCCCAGCATTGTGTGGTGTGGTACTGATTGCTGGTGGACCTGAGTCACCACGCCCAGCATTGTGGTATGTGGTTACTGGGGATTGAACCAGGGATTTTGTGCTTGCCAGGCAGGTGCTAGAACCACTGAGCTAAATCTCCAGCACACACATTTGGTTTTTGATTCCTCTTTGGGTTAGGAGGTTTATTCTTAGGATTTTTTAGAAGGACGTGAGGTGGACATGAAATCATATTTTTCTTTCTCTTGTCCATGGTCTCTTTGACTGGCTTGGGTTCATGCTGGCATTTGTGTGCCCATCACAGTGTGGGTAGGGTCAGAAGGAGAAGGGCTGCTAGGGTCCTTCCTTTGTCTCAAGGAAAGCCGAGAATGTGGGTGTCCAGAAAGGTACAGCTTTCTTCAGAACAAAGAGGGCTGCTTCAAAGAGTCACAGAGAAAGAACAGAAATGCAAAATACAGTCTTAATCTTTTTGTTTCTATCGACACCTTGCTACCTGCAGAGATAATGAGTGAGGAGAAAATATAGGGCTTTGGTTTGGATATTTAAATTTTCCATATCATTTTTTTTCTCTGAAAGATCAGACTGTGAATGTCTCATATGTTTTTCTACTACTGCACTGATAAAACATTACCAGTGTGTTACTAATGGAAATAACCCTGATATATAGATAAAGAGTCTCAGGAGAGGTGACACTGTATTCAGTTCCTTCTTGGAGAATTTGTAACAATTGGATCTGAGATAGTGCATTTTCTCAGGAGGATGAATATGACTGATTTCAGTGGTTTATATTTTTGAAGTCAGTAATAGATATTTTTTATCTTAACTTTTTAAATTCAAATTACAAGGGGCCAAAGAAGCTAAATTCTGATTAAAGATTAATTTAAATTCAACCATAGATTGAATTTAGAACTTATATAAAGAAAATATTTACTTTACTGAGCCAGTACTCTAGGTGTTATTTATACTAAAGCTGAAAAATGATAACATATATTGTGTGAAAATGATTTATGAGATGGGAATGCAAATTGACTTTCTTTTTGACGTGAAAACATTCTGTTTGGTGTAAGAATGAGAATGATGAAATGGTATTATATACAATTATGATTTATGAAACTGTAGATTTGATTTTTTTTTTTTGAGACAGGGTCTCGCTTTGTAGTTTAACCTGGCTCTGAGCTCACTATGTAGCCCAGGCAAGCCTTGAACTCAGCAATCCTCCTGACTCTGCCTCCCAAGTGCTGGGATTACAAGCGTGAGCCACCACGCCCAGCACTGTGGTATGTGGTATTGATGGCTGGTGGGCGTGAGTCTCCAAGCCCAGCATTGTATGTGGTTTCCGGGGATTGAACTCAGGACCTTGCGCTTGTGAGGCAGATGCCAGAACCACTGAGCTAACCCTCCGGCCTAGTAGATTTGATTATTTAACGATGAGACAAAATCATTTTATATAAAATAATTTAAAAATTTTTTTTTTTTGAGACAGGGTCTTACTTTGTAGTTCAGGCTGGCCCTCAGCTCACTATGTAGCCCAGGCAAGCCT